>JASAND010021205.1:0-35857 GCA_030248195.1 Trissonchulus latispiculum | reverse complement strand
CAGAAACTGCTCTATGAATGAACACGTCAAATCATCTTCAGACCCATGCTAGGATGGCCCCCGCCACTCGGGTCTCCCCCCAGCCGGACGCCGATCGTGGAAACCTGGGGCTGAGGGGACAAGCCAACCGGGTTTCGGCACGTCCCACCGCTGTACAAGTGAAACTATCTTCCAAAATTAACATTGCCTCTTGGAATGTCCGTTCATTGCGATCCCTGGGTGCCCAAGAGCTCCTTGCAACATCTCTAAGCGAGAGAGATGTTTATATAGCTTGCCTCTCGGAAACACGTATACCCGACTCCGGAAGCTCAACCCTCTTCACTCCAATAGTACCTGGAAGCCAGCCCAAACATCCAAAATACAAACTCTTCTACAGCGGTCCTGTAGACGGAAGCGGTCAACATGGTGTAGGAATTGCTATCAGCTCGCGCATAGAACATGCCTTACTGGAGTTTACACCAGTCTCAGCTAGGATTGCTACCGCTAGGATAGCAACAACACCTTTTCCTACTTCAATCATTAGCTGCTACTCCCCTACAAACGCAGCGGACGACCAAAGTAAAGACGACTTTTATCAGTTGCTAAGTGATACTATCAGCGAAACTCCCAAAACCGACTTTTTGCTGATGATGGGTGATCTCAACGCAACCGTCGGTCCCAGATTTCCATGTGAATCATGCATTGGTGATCACTCTATTGGAATAAGAAATGACAATGGGGACCGTTTTATCTCGCTTCTCTGCCACCACCGGCTGTTTGCTGTGAACACGGCGTTTCGACACAAGCGTCGCCATCTGGAAACCTGGGCATCTAACGATGGCTCAACGAGGAAACAAACCGATTTCGTTTGCCTAAGTCAGCGGTGGAAGTCGTCTGCTCTAGGCTGTCGTACATTTTGGGGGACCTCTCTACAGTCTAACCATGGCATCCTAGTTTGCACTTTACAACTCCGTTTGTGCAAAAAGAAACCCCACCGTGCCTGCCCACGCTACGCCACAGAGAAGCTAAGAGATCCACAAGTAGTGAATCAGTTTCAAGTGGAGCTCTCCAACAGATTTCAGGTACTATCAGACCTGGATAACGTCGAAAACCTATGGTCAACCACCAAAGCGTTTATCCAGGAAACTGCATCTCAGTGCCTGACTGCTACAACGAGACGACGAAACGACTGGATCTCACCGGACACCATGAATCTGGTCCAGCAGCGCCGGCGTACAACCTTGTCAGCCCAGCGCAGGGAACTTTCAGCCAGAATAGCTGAGAGCATGGCCAAGGATAAGAATGCATACTGGCTGAAACAGGTAGAGGTTATGAACAACGCCACGCTTCACGGAGACACCGGAAAACTGTTCAAAACTCTACGAGAAGTCTCTGGAAAACTCTCACCAGCGAAATAATCCGAGAAGCAGATGGAACTGTTATCCGCAGCCTTCAAAGGCGAAACCAGCGCTGGTCGGAACACTTCCAGACTCTCCTGAACCGCCCCAGTCCCATCCAGCCGCTGTTTGATCTGCCTTTCAATGGCTTTTTGGACATCTCAACAGATGTGCCTACAGAAAGCGAGGTCGGCAAGGCCATCAAATCGATGAAGTCGTCTAGTGCTCCCGGTGAGGATGGCCTGAATGCTGGTATTTTGAAAGCTGGAGGTCCAGCCCTTTGCCGTCAGCTGACCAGACTCGTCCAAAAAATATGGGAATCCGAAGAATTCCCTGCTGACTGGAAGAAATCCGTGTTGGTGCCTCTATTTAAGAAAGGAAACAAATCGGAATGCAAAAACTACAGGGGCATCTCCCTGTTAGATGTCTCCTATAAGATCGTCGAGGCCATAATCTTAGGGCGGCTTCGCAGTGCGATAGACAGCTGTCACCGCGAAAACCAAGGAGGATTTAGACCGGGCCGCAGCACTGTGGACCAAATCTTCGCCTTGCGGCAAATCATGGAGACGAGATACGAGTATAGGCAGCCGACGCTTATAGCATTTGTTGACTTCAAAGCGGCCTTTGACTCCATCGATCGCCCACGTATGTATGAAATCCTATCTTACTGTGGGCTGCCAGACAAGATAGTGTCATTAATAAGACGTATGTATGATCAAAGCCTAAGTGCCGTCCGCATTGGTACAAACTTGACTGATTTCTTTCCCGTTAATACTGGGGTGAAACAAGGCGCCCTGCTGTCCCCCCTGCTATTTAACATCGTTCTGGACGTTGTTCTCCGGAAGGCCCTTGAGGGATCCCCAGGGATCAGAATTGATGGGGATGAACGACTGACAGATCTGGAGTCTGGACTATGCTGACGATATTGCTTTACTGGCAGAAACCAGCGCGGATCTGAACCAGATGATCGACAGGCTGGATAACTATGCCTCTGCAGTCGGTCTACTGATCAGTGCAGAAAAAACAAAGGTAGTGAAGTGTTGCTCTGCGGACCCAGCGCCGATCCTTCTGCGAGGCCAACCACTGGAGTGTGTTGACCAATTTTCTTATCTCGGCAGCCTTGTTGCAGCTGACGGCAACCCCACTCAAGAAATAAGATCGAGAATTGCCAAAGCCGAAGATGCCTTCAACAAACTACAGGACTCTCTCTGGAAAGACCGAAAAGTCAGTCTGCGTACAAAGATTAAAGTTTACTTTGCAGCCATTCGTCCTGTATTGCTGTATGCTTGCGAGACCTGGCCGGTTAAGGTAAATGATCTTAACAGACTGCAAGCCTTTGAATTCTACTGCTGGCGCCGCATGCTCGGAGTGTCTTACCATGACCGAATTTCCAACCATGAAATTACCGAACGCATCAATCCTTCGTCGCTGTGCAGGTCAGAATTGCTAAGACGCAGGCTGCGTTATTTTGGTCCATCATTTCCTGCTAGACGAGCATTGATGGCAGAGCCCCCGCCCCAGTGGAAGCGCCCCCGCGGCGGCGTTCGTACTACGTGGCAAAGGACAGTACAAAAAGATCTCTCCAGTCTCCGACTTCACCACATATATCTATCTTGGTCAAGGGACTGGAAGAATATCCTAGCCGACATCGCCAGCGATAGACAACAATGGACGGCAATGACCGATTCACTCGTCAGAGCAGCGGAGGATCCCACAGCGGCCTCCAATTAAGCAAGTAAGCAATTTCAAAGTGAATTGCCATGTCTGTGCCCAACCTCATCACTCTCTCTGTGCTGGGATTAAGGACTCCACTTTTAAGAAAATTTCTGATATATACTGAAATTTTCTCTGTTCTGAATTTCACATGTGCTAGATGTAATGATCGATTGCGGAAATTGTTGGATCAGGTTCCGGCTCCCGGAACGGACCGATTGATGCAGATGGAGAAACAAATCGCTGACCTTCTTGGCAGGGTTGCCTCTTTGGAGGCGCGGCCTGCGCCTCCTTCAGTGAATGATGTCCGTGAAGAAGTTGCGGACTTACTCGAGGCCCAAGAAAAGAAAAACCGAGCTGTAATTTTTGGACTTCCTGAACAGGTTCCTTCTCCTGACGATGATGGTGAGCCGCTCTCCATGGCGGCTGTCAAGGAAAAGGATTTGGCGGAAGTTCGTAATTTGGTTGCTAAGTCTGGTGTTGATCCGGATTGTGTGCAGGATGCTTTCCGTGATGGTTTACCACGTAAGGATGGGAAGCCAAGAATCTTGAAGGTTGTCTTCAATCCTACTGCTGCCAAATTTGCCTTTATTGGATCAGTCAAGGACCAACAGACGAAGAAAGCTCGCTGGTCCAAGGTCTGGGCCCGTCCTGATTTGACTTTCCGTGAGCGACGCAGAGATGAGGCGCTTCGCGCCAAGCTGGCCAAAGCCCGTGAAACCTGTGAAGATGCAATTATACGTAAAGGTATTATTGTGAATCGTAAAACTGGGAATGTAATCGAGGCATAGGATGGGGGCCCCCGAATAAAGCATCAAGAGAAAAACCAAGGCAATCTATTGATTCTGGAAACTGCCTTCTTTTAAATGCCTGTTCAATTCGAAATAAAATTGAACACCTGAAATTATATGTGAGCTCACTTTCCTTTAAACCATTACTTATTTGCATCACTGAAACATGGCTCATACCTGGCCTCGACTCTGATAGCAATTTTACCATAGAGGGATACAGCTTAATTAGAATGGATCGAGCATCGGTTGAAATAGTGGGTCGAGAAATGCCTCGAATTGGTGGTGGTGTTATGATGTATGTCTCGCAAAAGGTATCGTATTGTGTGTGTGACGGTCTTAGTGGTAAAGGATGCGAAGCATTGTGGGTGGATATCTTTGACTTTGAAAAAACAAAATTTAGAGTGGGAGTCGTTTACCATTCTCCAACAGCAGGGGTTTCAGATATAAATAGTGCTTTTGAAAATATTATTAGTGCTAAAAGTGGGTGTGGTAACTGTTTTGTCGTAGGCGATTTTAATCAACCAAAAATAGACTGGGAAGTGCCTCTTGCTTATGGTGACGAAGAATCTCAACAATTTGTAAACTTCTTTGTTGACAATAATTTTACACAGTTTGTTTTGGAACCAACTCATTTTGTGTCTCCATTTAATACTCTTGACTTAGTTTTCGGACCAACAGAATTTAGTGTTTCTGATATTTTTATTGATGAACCACTGGTAACTAGTAGACATGGTATTGTGCATTTTCGTCCAAATTTCTGTTTAAACCTAGAAAGTGAAATTGAAGAAGCCAGGGATTATCGTATCGGTGACTATGAAAGTATGTCTATATTTTTTGATATGTTGGACTGGAATATACGTAATGTTTATGGGATGTACTAACATTAACGAATACTGGCTGGTTTTTAAAGATGCTTTAACTTACGCTGTTCAACAGTTTGTGCCCTTAGTCAATTGCGCCAAAAAAGTTTCACGAGTTCCTCTTTCTCCAGAAGCTGTCCGACTTTTACGTGAAAAAAAGCGTCTCTGGAAACGTTTCAAGAAATGCAAAAGTCCGCACAATAGAAACCTGCGTAGACAGCTTTGCATTAAAGTAAGGCAGTCTGTTTCTGCTGATAGAAGTTTATATGAAAATCGTTTGGCTAATGATGATTGTCTTAACAAGTTTTATGCGTATGCAAGAAAGCGCATAAACCCCAAATCGTCCAGTATTGGTTCTCTTACTAACGCAAACGGTAGTATTGTGATCGATAATGTTGATTAGTGCAATTTATTGAATGATACGTTTGTGTCTGTGTTTACTGCTGATAATGGAGTTAATCCTCCTATACAGGATAAAATTGCACCAGAAGAATGCCTTACTGATTGTGGTTTCGATGAACTTGACGTATTTAAAGTTATGAATAACTTGGTCCCTAAGTTGTCGGCAGGTCCCGATGGGCTTCCAACTATTTTTTTCAAAAAATTAGCTCATTCTTTAGCACACCCACTGTTTAAAATCTTCAAAAAGTCTGATGGATTCTGCTTTGCCTGATGATTGGCTAAAAGCAGATGTTTGTCCTATTTTTAAGAAAGGTAGTCGAAAATGCCCAAAAAACTACAGACCAGTCAGTTTAACGGTAGTCTGTTGCAGAATATTCGAACGAGTTCTCAAGCCGTATATGGTTAATCATTTGTCTAATTATAATTTAATTACTTCTTGTCAACATGGTTTTATGCATAAAAGATCTACCCTTACCCAACTGCTTCAGTGTACACACCATTGGTTCAATGCTTGGGATAAGGGTGATTCCATTGATGTTGTTTATATTGATCTTATGCGAGCATTTGATACAGTATCTCACGCTAAACTTTTATGTAAGTTGGAGGCTTATGGAATTCGAGGTAAAATTTTGCAATGGATCAAAGCTTTTCTTACAGGGAGATTACAGAGGGTCAAGATAGGTACATCAAAGTCCTCCTGGAAGGAAGTAACTAGCGGTGTGCCGCAGGGGTCTGTTTTGGGTCCACTGTTATTTGCTGTGTACATTAATGATTTTGTTGATAATCTTCTGGGTGAAGCTATTCTTTTTGCTGATGATGCAAAGATTTCAAAAATTGTAAATACTGCGTTGGATGGGGATATGCTACAGTCAGATTTAAATTCTGTTGATAATTGGACCGGTATTTGGCAAATGAATGTTTCGGTGTCGAAGTGTCTTGTTATGCATATTGGTAATCGGAATGAAGGAAGAGAATATTTTTTGGGTGGAGAAACCATAGATACAGCAAATTTTGTTCGTGATTTGGGAATTACCATTTGCAATGATTTAAGTTTTTCACGGCATATTTTTGAACTGAAGTCTAAAGCTAGTCAAAGGGTTGGTATTATTTTTCGAAGTTTCAACAGTAGAGATACAAAACTGATGGTTAAATTATTCATTGTCTACGTAAGGCCCATTTTGGAGTATTGTACTCCTATTTGGTCTCCTTATCTGCTGAAAGATGTTGACGCCATTGAAAATGTACAGAGAAGTTTCACAAAACGTCTTCGTGGACTTGAACACTTAACCTATAACCAACGACTTGTCAAGTGTGATTTACAGTCTTTGGAAATGAGACGTATCATCGCCGATTTATGTGTAATGCATAATATTGCTCATAATGTATATGACTGTTCGTTTGATGATTGCTTTACTTATTTGACTGACATCGGAACGAGAAGACAGAATAGCTTGTGTATCAGGCCTAAGGCATTTAAGAAAAATTCTACTGGAAGTTCATTTTTCTATAGAATTGCAAATATTTGGAATAGCCTACCAGAAAACCTGGTTTCTTGTGTTTCTAATTTTTCCTTTAAGCAACAATTGAAAGGATATGAATCTCAGCTTCAAAAGTTTATTCGGGGGCGTGCACTAAAAGGGCCGTAGTCCTTTGCGCGCCATGGAATTCATGATATCTCGAGAAAGTAAATACGTATATATAAAGTATATATATACGCTTCGTGTAATCTTTTTCTTAATCTTGGTGCAGTCTTTTTCTAAAATTTTTTACTAACAGGTCAAGCTACCGCGGTCTTCAGCTGGCCGTTGTCTTGTATTTTTTGTCTACTAACCCTGCCGTGACCTTGCCGCTTGCACGCATACGCATTGTCATGGTAGATGTAATACACTGTTGTACGTGGACGCGGCGTAAGGGGCTGGGCGGCCGCGGGGCAAATCACGTGCTGTATTGAACTACATTTACTAACCCCATGTGATTTGCTCGGGATTTCCCCCCCCCCCCAAAAAAGAGAGTGCTGGTGAAGTGACTCTCCGTTCAATATTGGTCGGAAACTTGGCAATCGCTCATAAGGCGACTCGATACAATAGGCGATATTCGACGTTGAGAGCACTGGTTAAATGGCTCTTAGTTCGTATGCAGACAAGCACTGGTGAAATGGCTTATTCTGCACCAAGGTATCAAGGATCAGCTCTACGCGTCAAATTTACTGTTACAACTTTAGATACCGTTACAAACTGTATTTTTACCAATCATCAAAATATGGATATTAATACTGATCCGTTAGCTACAGTAAACATGAGTCACACAGAATCAATTTGAGTACACGAGATATCACCTAATTCAACTAATTGTGCACATTGATCAGAATTAGACTTTTCAGCAGTTACACAAGGAAGAACAGTTTTATCCAAATTATACGCTAGACAATACGAAGCAATTGCACATGTAAGATTAAAATGTCACACGAAATAGGGGAAGGCTAATAACTAATTTGCACATTGAGTGTGGAATTTACGTCTCACGAAAGTGTCAACTACTCAATTTGAAGATACCGTTTTTGCTGGGAGATTCGTTCGCACCCTTTTGGTACTCGAGTTACAACTTACGATAGATCCTCACGCTTGCAGCGATCCAATAGATGAGTTGAGTCCGTGTGCGGGTTGAGGCTTTTCCACTAAGGAGCACAGCTAATAACCGGTCACTGGTGAGTCGAGGGCAACAAAGAGCGAGTCCAAACTGAGCCTGAGCGCTGAGCAGTAGACGACAGAGTTAACACAAGGCACAACTGGCCTGAGTACACAGCACAACTTCCTAGTCTGGCCGACCGATTCCAACTTCAACAAAACCCAAGACTGCCCAAAAATGGGGGGAAAACTGTCAGTCAAAGCTTAGCTCCGCCCCTCGACTCTCTCAGCTGTGTGACGTGTAGTGTGTCGTACTGTAGTCGGAAAAAACCTTTGTGTCTCTTTGATATGAAGCGAGCGTTGTGTGAGAACAAAGATGCGTCACTCAAGTGGTTTGCCCAAGGGCTCGTGGGGTTCCCCCAAAATTCCCGATTAATCCTGATTAACCCCGAAGATAAGTTTTAACCTCTAAATTGTCAAAAACGTCCCAATTAACCAGTTTGCTCAAGTATTAACGAAATTAGATTTAAGATCCCTAGTCTTTTGTAATTTTCTCGACAAAGAACAGAAATGGCCAAGGACTCAAAACAAATTACATAACTCCAAATCAAGGAGACGCCTAACAATCGCTCAAAACGGCACATAATTCCAAAAGCCACCAAATCACAAATTCTGTACAAAGGACAGGACGTCAATTGACTAATTCTGAGACAGCAAAATTGACTACAAACCCTGAGACAGCAAAATCCAACTTAGCTTCATTTTCATTTTACCTTCTCAAAACTCAATTTCAAAACCCAGAACCAATTCACAAAATCAGCTTCCCTCACATATATGTACAAATAAATATATAGAAACAACAGAGTACATACCCAGAAGCCAGAAGAGTTATCCAGATATCCATTTCCATATTTCCAATTCCAGCTGCAGCAATTCTCAAATTCTCTTGAAGGAAAGTAAGCAATACGGCATTTTCGACTTACAAGGTTTTTGATAGTCACCTTTCAGTCGAAAAAACAAGTTGCATTCGGACGAATTAAAAAAGCAAGCAGGTTTACATTCCATTCACGCGTACCTAAACAAAGAATCCATCACATGAAAAGTAGAGAGGGTTCTTCTGGCTAAAAAAGGAAGGGTACGCCCAGCAACAAATTGGGGGTAGCACAAACGTTTCGGAAGTTACGTAAATAATTGCAGCACTGAGAAAATGTTTCCAAAAAAGAACATTTCTAGCAAAATTTATCTAATTTTTTGACTTTCCGAACATCCAAAACCTGTTGGATTAAACCGTCTATACATTTGTAGGTATATATATACCATTGGTGTATATAACACGCACCGGGGGGTTCCATCCGACCCTCGGCCCGGCAATATTGGGGGAGGGAGAAGCAACAATTGAACTTGTAATCATAGGTGTAACGGAGATTTGGGGTGGGGGAGGCTCCCCCCCCAACATTTTCTGGGGGGGGCCCCCTCTGGCGACCCCCCCCAACCCCCCCCCCCAGGACCCCCCCCCAACCCTCCCCCAAAAAAATTTTTCATTTTTTATGCCAAAAATCGCATTTTCAGCCGTTTCTAATGATAAAAAACATCTAACCATAAAGTAATTTTAACATTAGACAGTGGTTTTAAACTCCAAAACTTGATTGCCAACATGTTTCCAAGTCCAAAATAAGGACAATATTGAGTCATAAGATCCATAATACAGTTAAAAACGTGTATTTCTCATAATAATAAACAGTTTAAGCCAAAAATTTGGACATTTTTGAAAATTTTTTCAAAATTTACCCAAAAAATACCCAATTTTTGGCCATTTTTCGCGCCGTCGGCGCGACTACCCCCCCCCCCCCAGTTTGGACGTCCCCCCCCAAAAAGTTTTGGGGGAGGGTTGAAAAAAGGCTTGGGGGGGGCTACCCCCCCCAACCCCCCCCCACCTTACACCTATGCTTGTAATATTCAGGGTATTTTTTAGGGTTTTGGGGGCTTCCCGCCCGAGGGGAGGAAGAAATTTTAGGGGGGATGTTTTGCAATAATAATAATTGGTATTTTTTGTCGCATTTTGCACGTAGAGAACCAAAAAGTTTTCAAAAATACCAGGATTTAGGCGAAAAAATCTCCGGCGAAGCTGTAAAATTTTTGAAACTTTGCCTATTTGTGGCAATCATTTGGGCTCCCAAAAAATCCAGGGGGGGGGAAGCAAAAATCCCGGGAGAGGGCGATTTCTTGGGGGGGAGGCATTTTCGGGGAAGGGGGAGGTCAATTTTGGTGATCGGCCGCCCCCCCCCCAGTGTTTTTTGCTCAAAAAAGTGCGCAATGACGCACTTTTTTCTGAAATGAGCAAAAAATTTTGAGCTTGTGCGCACGCGTGCGCACTTTTTCTACCGGCACGGAGAAAAAATGACTAAACATTAATTGCTCAAAGTGCTCAGAAAAATTGCTCCTGGCTCTCAATTTCATAAAAAATCTCCAATTTTTCCTGGGGGCTCCTCCCCCAGACCCCCTCCTTACTTGCTTACTACTGGTTTATTACTAAGTTGCGACCTAACTTTCAGTAAACATCCTAGCATTAATATACAAGCACCCATGGCCTAACGTACGTGTGATTTTCTAACTTGTATATGCAACAAGCTTTGCATATTCAAGTTATGAGATATATAACTGATTGCTAAATTTTAATTTTAGCTTGGCAGTTTTTGGAGAAGTTCACAAACTCTAGCAGACGGTTACATGACTGCTAGGTTTATGTATGTTATTGTCGGTGTTTTTCTACCCACCAACCGTTCAAAAAGCATTAAAAATAGAGATGCTCTGGGCTGAGTCCTGAAAATTACTGAGTCATGTCGGAATCATTTTCGGAAAACTGCATAATTTTCGATGAAATTTCAAACTAGCGTGTATGTTTGTTTGTATAAAAAGCAGTGATGATTCTTAGCTTGCAAACAACTTAAAAATTGTCAAAAGCCTTCATCATTTTGCTAAATCTACAGAATAAAAATTTATATACTTTTAAATCAATAAAACTTGAAACAAATTTACTTTTATATCAATAAAACTTGAAGATTATCATACGTACTTAAATGGTTGCTATTTTTAAAGTCTTTTGGTTCGGCACCCCATGCCCATCGTGCCATCGTTGCAAAGTTAGGTGAGTTTGCAAATTTATTTAGCCATTATATAAGTTCTATCATCTTATAATCAGTAGCTCTGAACATTGTAGAAAGGTCATGCAATTACTAATAAATGCAAAACAGACATTTTATGCTGAATTTTAGCATTTTTCCTGCTATGCGCACTTTTTTAGCAAATTGCGCAAAAAATTTTGGGGCAGTGCGCAGAAGAGCGCAAAAGTGTCCGAGCAAAAAAAAAACACTGCCCCCCCCGGTAAAAATATATATATATATACCCTGAGATTCGATTTCGGTAACTCATTAGCGATTTTATGCATGAAACGGGTAAAATCGGCTTCACTGACTACGTACACATATATATATATCCTCGGGTTTTTTACAGGGGGGGCGGGGGGCCCCCCACTTTTTGGGTTCCCCCACACTCGTTCCCCTCTCCACTTTTTTGGGCTTCCCCCCACTCACCTTAGGGTGCCCAGAAAACGCCAACTTTTTAGGATTTTTGGTCAAAATTTTCAAAATTTTTCCGGCTTCGCCTATTTTGGTGCCCAGGGTTGGGAGTCTCGGTCTCGGTCTCGCCCAAAAGCCGAGACTTGGCCAGTCTCGGTCTCGGTCTCGGTCTCGCTCACCCAAAAGTCTCGGTCTCGGACCGAGACCGGAAATTTTTTGAAAACATCTAATTTTGGCGAAAATTTTACATCAATGTTATGAAAATTAACTAACAAGATGCTGAAACCATATGTTTATGTGTTAAAGTCCCTAATACTGGATCTAAGCCTCAAAAAATATTTGAAACTAATTTTAAGCTAAAAATTGCAAGTCTCGGTCTCGGTCTCGGTCTCGCCCAAAAGCCGAGACTTGGCCAGTCTCGGTCTCGGTCTCGGTACCTTGGTCTCGGTCTCGTTCTCGGTCTCGGTCTCGGTAAAATCTCGGTCTCGCCCAACCCTGTTGGTGCCAAAACTTAATTTTTGAGCACCTTTAAGCTTTAAGCATAACAGTATATGTAGAAAACAGGCTTTTTTAAACGGTATTTTTGGCATTTTTAGCCCATTTTATTCCCCCCCCCCACTTTTGGACCTCCCCCCCACTAGTGGGGGGGGAGCGTCCCCCCACTCTTCCCCCCCCCACTTATTTTTGCCTAAAAAAACCCAGATATCTGCCGTTATTTTTGCGATAATTTCTGACAATAAGTGAGAAATTCGAACATCAAAATTTGCAGCATCAACTGGATAGATTTCGTCAAATTTGTCAGTTTAATTGTTTATATAAATCTTACGAAATTCGATGAAATAAAATATATAAGCGTTGTTTCAGTATTTTTCCCATTTCGCTTACTTCCAGAGTGCTTTTCTGGCCACGTTAGCTTATATACGTATGTTGGCTCAACAGGCTCTCCACTAAAATCAGATTTTTACCTTCTACCGAAAATTGTGAAGTCCAAATGCCATTTTGAATTGTTCACGTGGACGTATGTAAACGACTTCTGAGCAATCAAGACAGGGTTTTTTTTGGTTGCGGACAAGTGTGCATTTTTTGTGCATTTTTAAAAAATAGTGTGCGTTTTGGAAAAAATGTGTGCATTTTTAAAAAATTGCTTATTTTGAACTATAACGTACATTTTTGGCCGTAATTTTGTGTTCTACGCATTTTTGACTTCAACTGGAATCCCACGCTTTAGTTGATGTTTTGATGACGATTTTAAATCTTAACTGTTTAGCACACGTATATATACTGATATTTAGGCAAATGCAGAACTAATACAAACTAACGTATATAGGTGTCGGGTTTTGACATCTGCAATACTGTGAACCAGTGGCGCACCCAGCGTTTTCTGACAGGGGGGGGCGGCAACAATGTTGAAATTTTTTATAGTTATTTCTACACATGTTTATGTGCTTTGAGAACAAACATGTAGTAATTGGTTACATTGGTTGAGGTAGTTAAATAGAATTAATCATTCTCAGAAATGCGAAAGCAGGGGGTTCTCGGGGCCCAGCCCACCAGAAGTTGAGAATTTTTTGCATTTTAGACCTGAAAACAATTTTTTCTGACCACTTTTTGTTGTTTCAAAGGATTAAATTTGTCTTCTGGCTAGCGCCCTGGTTTCACCGGATACATAAGGTATATACGTACTATATATATATATAACTCAAACTAATAAAACTCTAAACCAAGCAAAGCAGCGTAGCTATGAGAAGAAAAATTGGGAAGAAGCGGGGGTCTGGGGCGGCAGCCCCCAGCTAAAAGCTAGAGCTCTTTTTAAAAAGCTTCACCTATTTGAAAATTTTTGAGCCATGTTGTGGTTAGCAGTAGCAAAATTTGACTAAGCTTTTGCGTGTGCATTTTAAATTGTATTTTGTAAAAAGCGTGCATATCAGGGGTTTTTAATGAATTTTTTGAAAAACGCACCTGAGTAAATTTTGCATATATTTTTATTTTAGAATACGTATTTTTAATTTCGACTGCGTAAAATTACAAAAATTATATAGTATAAAGCTATAAACGCTTTTAGCTTCGATTTACTGCGTTTTTAAACAACGTTGCGGACCTTAGCTTCATTTTACGTTGCATGCTCGTCGAACTGCGGTGTCAGAGTATGAATAGCTGGCGAAAAATAGATACGCAAGGTGTCTGGGGGCGCTGCCCCCTATAAGCAGAAGAAACTTTTAAATTTCGGAGTAAAATTGTTTTTAAAACTTTGAATTCTTTGCCTTGAGCAGTTTAATAGGTATATATAGGTAAGTGAATAGTTGGTTAGACATAATGTTGCCTTGACCAGATAATATTTTAGTTTACTATATATATGTTAAATCAAAATAGAAACAAACAGCAACGCACACTATGCATAGTACGCACAGAAAGCATAGCAACCGCTGCTTGCTATATACGTATACCGAATAATAATTGAAGACCAGCCACCCCACCCCACCCCATATGCTATCCTCAAAACAACCAAAGAATAGTTAATTCGCGCCGAAGGCGCGAAAATTTTTGTTTTTTCTGCTTTTTTTCTGCTTCTTAATTTTTCTGACCTTCGAAACCTGACTGGGGGGGCGGCCGCCCCCCCCGCCCCCCCCCTTGGGTGCGCCCCTACTGTAAACCTATTAAGCGCAAAATTTTGAATAACATAAAATCAACATAGGATTGTCAATTTGCTGCCAAATTTACTTATATAATTCAAGAATTTCTTCAAAGTAACGATAAAATCCGAGCTGAAATTACGTATTGGTGTAATTCAGCCCTGTTCTGCGGGTAACCATTTAATATATATATATATATATATATATATATATATATATATATATATGTATATATAAATCTAACGTATATATATAATGCAGAAATTAGATTGAAAGTCGACGCCGGGGAGGTCTGGGGGCGGAGTTCCCCAGAAGTTGGGAATTTTTTGGAATTTTGAACACGAAAGAAATTTTTATGAGCAATTTCTTACCATTTTAACAGATTAACAAACGGCAATAAGACAGCTAGCATTGCACACGTCGAACCGTTGTAGAGGAAGAAAATGTAAAGAAATGCTTTAAGAAAAATTGGCTTAATCCAGCCTTTTATTTTTGACGATGAAGGAACGCACACTAGTATAAATATATACTTACAATCTAAAGCAAAAATATTTCAATAATTAGTGGCTTTAGTGAGGAAGAATAAAACAAAGAAAGGTTGTTGCGACGTTGCCATGACCGAAAAATAGTATATATATACGTAAGAAAAAGCGGGGGTCTGGGGGCGGCAGCCTCCAGCTAAAAGCTAGAGCTTTTTTTAAAATTTAAAGCACTTTGGAAATTTTTTTAGAGCATTTTGTGGTTAGCGGAAGCAAAATTTGACTGTGCATTTATGTGTGCATTTTTAAATTCGAGTGTGCATTTTGGAAAAAAGTGTGCGTATGCACAGTAAAATGCACAAAAAACCCTGAATCAAGAACAATTTTTGTGAATTTGGCAGAAAAACCAAAAATTGGCAACAATGTTTAGAAAACCCGGGAAAATGTCTGGAAAGCAAGTCAATGTGATTCATAAAAAGTCTCGAAAAAGTTTAGAAAATGTCCGGACTGAAGCTGGAAAAGTCTGGAAAATGTCTGGAAAGTTAACCAGATCGATTCAGAAAAACACTGGAAAAAGCCAAGAAAAAGTCTTGAAAATGTCCGGAAAATGTCTGGAAAGTAAACCAGATTGATTCAGAAAAAACCTGTGAAATGTCTGGAAAATGTCCGGGAAAAGGTCTGGAAAGTAAACCAGATTGATTCAGAAAAAACCTGGAAAAAGCCTAGAAAAAGTCTTGAAAATGTCCGGGAAAATGTCTGGAAACTAAACCTGATTTATAGCAAGCTTAACAAAAAAAATCACCCGAAATTTTAACAAAAAAATCACCCCACCTTGACTCACAGGAAAGTCGCAGAGACCCAAATTTTTGATGGTGATAGCCACACATCTCGACATTACAGCCTGTGAGTTTGAGCCCCTAGGCCCTCTCCATGCGTTCAGGGCAGACCTTTAAGTGAGGGTACCCAAAAGTGACCTCAAAAACGTTCATGACCGAAGTTCGAATTTCGGCTGCCATTTACTAAGGGAAAACCCTAGGCAACCCATATTGTGCATGTGACATGTCCTGACTGTGGGCTATCGATACATATATAGAAGTTCCCAGTTGGACCTCTGTGCCGTCCTGGGGTGGGTGATTTTTTTTGTTAAAATTTTAACAAATAAAAAATCATTTTTATGTTTTGTTACTGAAGTCAGAACAGCAGCTAGAGCAAAATTAACGTCAAATTCGAGCTCAGCGACCTCGAAAACCCTTATATACGTTGTTTTTGAGGTTGCCTGGCACTTCTGGTAGTCCAACCTGGTAACCAGCCGGGCCTGAACCGTCCGACGGTAAACGTGATCCCAGAAGTCAGAATTAGGCCATAGTTACCAAAAAACTAATGCCAGATTTGAATTCAGCACCCTGGAAAACCCCCTAGGACATGTTTATAGCCACAAAACGGCACTTTAGAGCCACCAGACTTCATACTGGACGCTGTCGGGGGCCATCAGTGACCACTAAGACTTCGCCAGGGTCAGTTGCCTTAGTTGGAGCACTAGGTTAGCGGTTTGGGGTTCTAAATACGTTATTTAGTGTGCTCTATCCAAAACTGATGAGAAAAAGTTGCTAGCTGCTCTCTGGGATCCGATCCGCCACTGATTTTTTTTGTTAACGGGTGATTTTTTTTGTTAAACCTTTAACAAAAAAATCACACATTTTCGTCTACTGCAACTTACTGGTAGGTGGTAGAGCAATGAAACTGGGGTGGTTTTAAAGCTTAGCCCAAGACCTATCCATGGGTCCTCAAAGTAATCGATTTGGTTTAGTTTTGCGAAAGTTCCAGCCAAAAAACCGAATTTTGATTTTTTTTGTTAAGCTTGCTATATTCAGAAAAAGTTGGAAAAAGTCTGGAAAATGTCCGGAAAATGTCTAGAAAGTAAACCAGATTGATTCAGAAAAAACCTGGAAAAAGCCTAGAAAAGGTCTTGAAACTGTCCGGAAAATGTCTGGAAAATCTCTGGAAAGTAACCCAAATTGATTCAGAAAAAACCTTGAAACAGCCTAGAAAAGGTCTTGAAAATGTCCGGAAAATGACTGGAAAATCTCTGGAAAGCAGCCCAGATTGATTCAGAAAAACTTGGGAAAAGTCTGGAAAATCTCCGGGAAAAGTCTGGAAAATGCCTGGAAAGTAAACCAGATTGACTCAGAAAAAACCTGGAAAATTTGAAAATTGAGACAAAAATCTGGAAAAAGTCCGGAAAAAGTCTGGAAAATGTCTGGAAAAAAGTTAGAAAAAGTCTGGAAAATGTTTCAAAAATCTCTGGAAAAACCCTGGGAAAACGTTTTCCAGACTTTTTCCAGATATTTTCTGGAAAAAGTTTTCCTGTGGGGGGGCTCCCCCAACATTTTCTGGGGGGGCCCTCTGGCGACCCCCGGCCCCCCCAAGCTTAAAAACAGCGATTTTTTGCGTTTTTACCTTACAAATTATAATTTTTCGCTGAAAATTTTGCTATATTTTTACCTTTGGCTCGCCCCCCACAGGAAAACTTTTTCCAGAAAATATCTGGAAAAAGTCTGGAAAACGTTTTTCCAGGGTTTTTCCAGAGATTTTCCAGGGATTTTTGAGACATTTTCCAGACTTTTTCTAACTTTTTTCCAGACATTTTCCAGACTTTTTCCGGACTTTTTCCAGATTTTTGTCTCAATTTTCAAATTTTCCAGACTTTTTCCAGGTTTTTTCTGAGTCAATCTAGTTTACTTTCCAGACATTTTCCGGACATTTTCAAGACTTTTTCTAGTGCTTTTTCTAAGTTTTTTTCTGAATCAATCTGGTTTACTTTCTAGACATTTTCCGGACATTTTCAAGACTTTTTCTAAGCTTTTTGTAAATCAACCTGATTTACTTTCCAGACTTTTCCCGGACATTTTCCAGACATTTCACAGGTTTTTTCTGAATCAATCTGATTTACTTTCCAGACATTTTCCGGACATTTTCAAGACTTTTTCTTGGCTTTTTCCAGCGTTTTTCTGAATCGATCTGGTTTACTTTCCAGACATTTTCCAGACTTTTCGAGCTTCTGTCCGGACATTTTCTAAACTTTTTCGAGACTTTTTATGAATCACATTAACTTGCTTTCCAGACATTTTCCCGGGTTTTTCTAAACGTTTTGGCCAATTTTTGGTTTTCCCGCCAAATTCACAAAAATGGTTCTTGATTGCTCAGAAGTCGTTCACACAGCAAGTTTAAAAACGCCCTTTCACGTCCACGTGAACAACTCAAAATGGCATTTGGACTTCACAATTTTCGGTAGAAGGTAAAAACCTGATTTTAGCGGAGAGCCTGTTTGGCTACGTATATAAGCTAACGTGGCCAGAAAAGCACTCTGGAAGTAAGAGAAACGGGAAAATACTGAAACAACGCTTATATATTTTATTTCATCGAATTTCATAAGATTTATATAAACTGACAAATTTGACGAAATCTATCCAGTTGATGCTGCAAATTTTGATGTTCGATTTTCTCGCTTATTGTTAGAAATTATCGCAAAAATAACGGCAGATATGTACGTAGTCAGTGAAGCCGATTTTACCTGTTTCATGCATACAATCGCTAACGAGTTACCGAGACCGAATATCAGGGTATATATTTTACCGGGGGGGGGAGGCCGACCACCAAAATTGACCTCCCCCCGAAAATGCCTTCTCCCCCAAGAAATCGCCCTCCCGGGAATTTTGCTTCCCCCCATGGATTTTTTGGGAGCCTAATCGATTGCCACAAATAGGCAAAATTTCAAACGTTTTAAAGCTTCGCCGGAGATTTTTACGTAAAACAGGCTATGTTTAGCTTAAATCTTTTCGACGAATACCCAGTTAAATTTTATGCATTTTCCCTTGTATTTCTGGGCTGCGCCAACCGCCAACTAGTTACATTGTCTATTTGCACTTATAAATATATACTCATTCAAGTTATAACTTCATTTACTATTATAAAGATTTCAACGAAGAAATGCAAGTTTAGTATGTAGTTTAATCTTATTTCTATTAGCTTAATTTTTTGGCTCAGCCTCGTATGCTTCTACCTGTTTTAATTTTCAATAAAAACTCATTAATTCATTATACTGTCGTGCACTATTATTTCTATGCAAACAAGGTTCTGTTTTTGCCATTTTAAGGTAAAAACGTTGTTTTTCTAGTGTGTTGAACAGTGACGATGGCGATTTTTGTTGTTAAACAGCGATTTCTGAATATATAACGCGTGAATACATGATAACTGTAATTTCAACAATGCGTACAATAACGCACAACCTAAAAATTAACAAAATTTGGATGGCCTAAATTTTCAGGCTGATGGCCTAAAAAATTTGAGTCGTTGAGGCCATTTGGCCTAAAGTTCGGCGACCAAAAAACCCTGGACACCACCTACCCTAATTTCGGCTACACCCACCTCAACTTTTTCTCGAGGTACACCTATGCAAGTCAAGAACTCACAACTCACAACGACAAATACAAGCCTTGTTTTTGAAGAAAGGCACTTTTGCGTTTTAAGTCATTTTTGGAATTTCTGATCTCCGAACTTGTCCGGCCTTATGTACATTAAGGGTGTCCACCACCAAAATTCCGAAACCCCACCAGCCAAAATATATATATAACCGGTGAAACTATAAGCACGGGCCGGTTTTGAGAAAACCCTGCTGGCTTAATATGAAGTTCCAGCCCAGTTTCACAAAATGCGGTTTCGTAAATATATATCTTCTAAAAACATGTTTTTCAGATATTCTCAAGATTTACTAGATTTGTAAAATATCTGGAAAGTCTGGAAAATGTCTGGAAAAAGTCTGGAAAATGGCTGTAAACAGTCTGGAAAATGCCTGGAAAAAAATGGAAAGTCTAGAAAAAATCTGGAAAAAGCCTGGAAAAACGTTTTCCAGACTTTTTCCAGGGATTATCCAGACTTTTCCAGACATTTTCCAAATCTAGAAAATACCTTGAAAATATCTGAAAAATGTCTGGAAAATTTTTTCCAGATATTTTCCAGACTTTTCCCAAACAACAGAAAAACCTGGAAAAAGTCTGGAAAAATTTTAGCGTTTAAAATTTTTTCCAGATTTTTTCCAGACTTTTTCCGGAAAAAGTTTTCCTGTGCCCCCACTTTCCCCTCCCTAGGGGGGCGAAGGCCCCCCCCACTTTCAAAACTCTAAGCCAGCCCCTTGTCCACCTGTGAGTACCCCCCAGACCCTTCTCTCCCCTGGTGACACTATGGCTTGGGGGGGTTTGAAAAATCGGGGTCAGAAAATTGCCCAAAAAGTATATATATACATAGGTTTTAAAAATAAAAATTGAGAAAAATTTCTAGGTTTTAAAATAAAAAATTTTCCTGCTTCGCGCTTCGAAATTTTTTTCTTAAAATCACAATTTTTTTACAAAAAACGTTCGAAAACGTGTTTTGACTAAAAAATCGCCGTTTTTTTGATAAAAAATGGAAAAATCGAAATCGAAATTCGAAAAAATTCGAAATTATTTCACAAAAATTCCATTTTTTCGAAAAATGGCCAAATCTGTTCTAATATTGCTAATTGTTGGTTGTAAATAAGCGTCTTTTTAGCAAAATGGCAAATCTTTTCTTAATATGTTGAAGAAAAAATTTTCTCCCTCCCCAAATTCGATTTATCTGGAGCTGGACCCCATCCCATCCAAAACCGGCTGAACCATATATAGGTGTAACGAAGATTTGGGGTGGGGGATTCTGCCCCCCCCCCTCCAGATTTTCTGGGGGGCCCTCTGGCGACCCCCCCCAAAAAATTTTTCTATTCTTATGCCAAAAATAGCATTTGCAGCTGTTTCTAAAGCCAACCAACATTCAACCATGAAGTAATTTTATCATTAGACAGTGGTTCTAAACTCGAAAATTTGATTGCTAACATGTTTCCAAGTCTAAAATAAGATCACTATTGAGTCAGAAAGTCCATAGTACAATTAGAAACGTGTGTTTCTCGCAATAACACACACTTTAAGACAAAAATTTGGACTTTTTTGAAAAATTCTGCAAAATTTAACCCAAAAAATACCCGGCCCTTTTTGGCGCCGTCGGCGCGACTAACCCCACCCAAGAAAATTGCTAACCCCCAACCCCCCCCCTCAAACTTAGCTAGCTTTAGCTGACTAGCTGCGTTGGGCTACCCCCCAACTCCCCCCCCCCCTCACCTTACACTTATGGGCTGAACCCGCCCACCCCAATTTATGCTACCCCCATCCCCAACTTTTTCTCAAGGTAAACCTATTATTTTTAGGAATATTCAGCTGAATTTTTGGCGCCACGCCAAGAGCAAAAGGGCTTTGTTGATCCACTGTTTTTTTTGTGTTTTTTATTGTGTTTTCGCACACTTTTTTTTAAAAAATAAAAAAACACACAAAATTTAAAAAAAACACACTAAAAAGCACACTCACATTTTCATCTGAAGGAGCTAATTTTTATTAATTTTAAGCCTAATTTTTAAGTTTTTCCAAAAAATTTTGCGCCTTCGGCGCAAATATCCGCTATATATCTATGTTTTTACCTCTGTTTGTTTTCGTCTGGGCATTAGTTATTGTGTAGTCTTCATTATTCTAAGCAACGGTGTCATTAGGGACTGTATAGGCAAATTATTCTATGAAATTACGTTTCCAAATTCTGGAAATGACTGGAATAAAATAAACTGTCGAAAAGTAAAAGATTTGAAGGATTTCAGACCAAAATTTTCACAATTTTCAAAAAAATTCTCACAGATTGGGAGGCACCGCCCCCCAGACCCCCCCCATTGTAGCGCAACAAAGACGTCATCAATGCAAATATTTAACGTTCAGAACATTGAAGTATCGTTTATTTATGAAGACTGAGCATGCAATATATGCTTTGTACTTCTTCTGTAACACGCGAAAAATGCAAAATATAGTTTAAAATGCTGTAAAAACCGTTAAAAACGTGTTAATACTGCGAAAAGCGAATTTTAGGAAAAACACAGATTTTTTTAAAAAAACACACATTTTCTTAAAAAAACACACTAAAAAGCACAGGTAAAATTTTGAAAAAAAAAACCCTGTGTTGATCAATTGGTCAACCTGCGAGGGAGGGTCCCAGATACTGAAAACTCAAATCATAGCACTATAGCAGAGCCTATGTTTAACGTATAGCTGAGGGTGAGGCTTAGGCAGTCTCAGGCTTAGGGACCTTTTTTAACACGCAAAGATAAATAGTCGGCGAACAAGATTCTCAAGTGGAAAATTTTGGTGCCAATCGACTCCATTCACATTCTCCGCATCACCCGCTAAAAACTGATGAGCGAGTGCGGAATAGAGTACATTAATACATACAGTACAAGTACATAGTACAAATAATTTCCAGTTTTTATATATATATACCTGCTGTAGCAGCAATGCATAAAAAGGAAACTACTATGTCTATTGTAGCATGAGTCACTTCTCTCTTCAGAAACCCCATCTTCGACATAGGGCTAGCTTGGTGGTGGTATCGCTTTGTGTAAATTCGACGCTACCGGCTTCAATTCTTTATGAAAGTTGAGAAAACTTTCCGAAAATATAATTTTCGCGCTCTTTAACATTCTAGGACCAGTCCCGCATGTTTAGATCTTAAGATAAGAAAGTTTTGGTTTTTGCCATTATTCTCCCAGTACGTATATATATACTTACCAAATTAGTTGTTATGGCTGGAAAGAGGGCACCAAAATGAACGTTTCTGCTTTCACAACCTTTGAGCTATCTCTTTGGTTAAGGCAGTATAATCCAAAAACGATTTTTGGGGTCAAAAATGGCCATTTTCGAAGAAATCAGTTTTTTCAAAATTACTGCCAAATCTTACAGAAAATCTCCGCCAATTTATACTCAATCGATACGTTGTCCAATTGCGCATTTTATCAATGCCTTTTCGCTGGAGTTTGTTTGCTTTAAGCTGGAGAATTCGCCGAGAAACCATTTTAGCAAATTGTGATTATTTGTTTTGAACATCGATTTCTCAGAAACTATATACATATATAATGGATTCGCGTGATGTTTGGCAGAATGGAAATTCGCACTATTGCGGAGCAGGGTTTTTGCGTCCAGATGTGCGTCTGGTCGCAAGGTTTCTTATCTGGACGCAATGAAATTTTAACGGGACGCAAGCTAGACGCACGATTATTTCGGGAGAAAATTCACTTCGTTTTTTCCAAAAATTTCTTCGGGTCCTGGGGCTCCGCCCCCAGACCCCCAGTGTTTTCCACTTTGTCATGGAATGCCGCCAAGGTGCAAGGTCATGCTTAATGTTATGGTTTATTTGTTAAGTTGTTTTCCATCTGCATTCATACGTATCAGATCCTTTCGAACTCGTGAATTTCACTGCAGTAAATATATAGAGGTCGGGAAAAAAACTAACCCGCAAGTGGTGGGGAAAAACCAACCCCCGTTTGGGCGATGGGGGTGAGCTAGCGGGCTCAAATTTTGCATGCAAGTTGGTAGGGCCTATCCCACCTACCACACCAAATTTGAGCTAAATCGGACCACTTTTGAGCATTTTGTGATATTTTGGAAATTTTGTCATTTTTGACCCCCCAAAAATTCAAAATTTGCCTATTTTTGAAGGCCTGTAAAAATTTTTCCATAGCAGTTAGATAATAACCTTTAATACTTTCTATGAAAACAACATGTGCTCTTTCCAAAAATGTCGGTCTCGCCTTCCTGCGACGCTTGGCAAGCTGCCAGCAGAATTTTTACAAAATGGGAAAAAACCAATTTTGCTTTTGCTGGCAAACTCCCAAAAATGGTTGTTACGTAGTTACTCAAAAGTCATCCACATGTGGCGGAGTGGCGGATCCAGGATTTTGTGACGTGGGGTGCGGGTTCCCACTGAAAAAGTGTTGATATCGGGAGGTCTGGGGGCGGAGCATCCCAGAAGTTGAAGAATTTTTTGCAATAAAGTCGGTGTTCAAATCGTTAATTCTTTACATTTCAAAGAACCGCGGGGGAGTCCATTGAAAATAAATCCAAAGTATTAGTGTACAACGAAAATGGAGCATTTTTAGTTTGTGTACAGTTTGATGAGCCCTCACCCACCAATTTCGCATTTGAGGAGTCTCCCAGGGCCGAATCCGAATGTATACCTTCTACTACTCCCCCGACCTCGACAGGTGGTATATGTTTCAATTTGAATTTCAATTGCTAGTATATGTATAGCCATGGGGGGAAAAACCCACTTTTTCGGATTTTGGCTGGAACTTTTTTGTTATAAGGGCTAGCTGAGAACTTTACACGGCATCACTGATTCCAATGCTTCGCCGGTATCACCATGATCATCCATGATCGACTAGGTTGTTAACAATCTGCTGCCACTGGTGTCTGTTGGCAGCCAGATCTGCACATATTTGTCGCCACTGCGTTGGCCAGAATCTTCCGTATGGCACTCGGAGAGGTAGGACATCCTTCTGTACAGTCCTCAACCACGTTTTTCTGACTCCGCTCCGTGGTCGGCGCCAAACAACAGGTGGATCCGCCATTGCCAAGGATTTAGCAATTGTTCCTTCAGGTAGACGTAACACGTGGCCGAACCAAGTGAGCCGCTTGCGTTGGATTATCGAGGCCAAAGACCCATTTTCTCCAATTCTTTCACGTATCTCCCTGTTCGTGACTCTGTCCAGATACGAGACTCGTAGGATACGGCGAAAGCATCGCATTTCAAAAGCTTCCAGCTTACGGAGGTCAGCTTCCAGTTGTGGCCAGGACTCTGCACCATAAAGGAGGATAGATCTTACTATTGCTCGATAAACTCGGAGTTTCACAGTTAACGTGACTTCACGACATTTCCAGAGCTTCGTGAGTTTCTGAAACGCAGCAGAGGCCTTCGCAATGCGAAGACGTACTTCTGACGATGGATTTCCGGTGCTTGAAACTTCGCTTCCCAGGTAGACAAACTGCTCCACATTTTCCAAGGGGTCTCCGGCTGCTGTGATAGGAGTAGGATTGATAGCACTGAACATTGCTTTTGTCTTACGCGCATTTACAGACAATCCCACTCTTGCTGCTACCTCACACACGTTATCCACCATAGCTTGAAGCTGATGTGGTGTTTCTGCCAGGAGCACGATATCATCCGCGTAGTCTAGGTCTTGGAGCGGGCCGTGTTCAGCATCGTAAGTTACGCCTCCCACATTCCTCAGTGCAGTTCTGAGGACCCAGTCAATAGCACAGTTGAAAAGAAGTGGAGACAGGAGACTGCCTTGCCTTACGCCAGTTGCTATATTGAAGGATTCCGAGTCTTCCCCATAGGCACGGACTTGACAGGCTGTAGCTGAGTATAGCATTTCAAGCACGTTCACAATTCTCTCCGGCACTCCATCAAAGCGTAAGATGTTCCAGAGGCAATTTCGGTCAACAGAGTCAAAAGCAGACTTGAAATCTATAAAAGCCATGCAGGTTGGTTGTCGGAACTCGTAGCGACTTTCCAGGACCTGCCGTATAGAAAAGATCTGGTCAGAGCAACCTCTGCCTGGACGGAAACCAGCCTGATTAGGGCGAAAGACCTGATTGTAGTGGCAGCACATCCTCTTCAATAAGATGTGCTCCAGTATTTTTAGAGCTGTCGGCAGCAAAGATATCCCTCGGTAATTACCACAGTTTCTTTTGTCTCCCTTTTTAAAGATAGGGACAATCACGGCAGTGTTCCAATCCTCAGGAATTATGCCAGTGGTCCAAATCTTTTGAAGTAAGGATGTGACTGCCCCAGCAAGTCTATGACCTCCAGCTTTCCAGAGTTCAGAAGGAATGCAATCAACGCCAGCAGCTTTATTCGATTTCAGTGCTTTAATAGCGGCAAGAACTTCTTCGACGGATGGCGGCAAGTCGTTGATGTCAAGAAAACCTGCAAACTCCAGGTCCACGTCAGTTAGAGGAAGGGCAGGCGGCGGGCAATTCAAGACACCGGTGAAATGTTCCTTCCATCTGTCCAGCCTATCTTTCCAGTTAGTGATGATTCGTCCATTAACATCAGCAATGGACTCGCTTAACACTGGTCCTTTTCCCCGGATTGATTTGACAATGCGGAAGAGTTTGGCTGAATTTCCGAGGTAGTTGGCTCTGTTAGCTTCATCTGCCAAATTTGACCAAAACTTTTCTTTATCAGCACGCACCGAACGTCTCACCGCTTGATCCATAGCTCGGCGTTTACCGATAGGAGCGTTTCGTCGATTTTCAGCTAGGGTTATCGTTCGCTTGCTGATCCATTCCGTGTTCTTTCTTGTACGCCTCCCTAGCGTTTCTTCAGCAACAGTTGCTACAGCCGTTTTAAGTTGTAGCCACAGTTGTTGGCTGTCCAACGGTTCCAGAGATCTATTATCGAGATAATGTTGCACGTTGGACTCAAATTCTGCAGCTTTTTCCGGAATTTGCAGCTTTTCCACGTCCAGGCAAAGTCGTTTTGGTCTTTGGCGAGCTCTTAGACGAAGCTTCAGGGTTAGGCAAACAAGTGCATGATCGGATTGAAGCAGAGTACCCCAATACGACCGGCACTTCACAACAGAACCTCTCCAGCGACTACGCACTAGCACATGGTCGATTTGATTGTAGTGTCGACCATTTGGCGACCGCCATGTGGCCACTCGTCTGGGCGAATTCCTGAAGTTAGTCGACGCCACAAACAAGTCAAACATCCTGCAAAACTCGACCAGCCTTTGGCCATTGTCAGAACGGAAGTGACTAGGATGGTGTCGATTGCCGCCAGTGCCAACAAAGCGTTCTTCTCCTGGAAGCCTCTCTCCTACTTGAGCGTTGAAGTCTCCAAGTATGACAAGGAAGTCCTTCTTTGAGATGTTGGTGATGGTAGTGGCCAAGTCACGGTAAAAAGCATCCTTTGCAGTGTCCTCACTCACGTCCGTTGGCGCGTAAACACAGATGACTGAGATGTCAAACGGTTTGGCAGCTAGCTTCAGCATAGCAAGCCGACTAGATATCGGCTTCCATTCCAGGACGGCATTGTACATCTTAGGGGTCAGGATGAAGCCGACCCCCTCGCGACCAATGCCGTCATCCCTTCCTGAGAACAGAAGGGTATAATTATCAAAAGGCAAAATAGCATTATCCGGGTTAGGGATGTGGATAGTTTGCTCCCCACTTCCTCCCAGTCTGTGCTCACAGACACCAACCAGATCCACACCACGTTGAACCAGAGTCTTCGCCAAAAGAGACTGCGACCCAGGGACAAGTAGGGACCTCACATTCCAGCACCCCATAACCGATTGGCTCAAAGCATTAAATGTTCCTTGACGACGATTCATAGTGATATTTCTGGGTAATTTTAAGTGGAGGCCCCAGCTCCACAACACTCCACATTGCCCAGGAGCGCTGGCATGAAATCTCCGGTTGGCCGTTCCAGCGAACTGCATCCGCCCACCCGGTGTAGAACTGGAGGAGGCGGTGGCTCCCACCAGACCCTTTCCAGCTCCGTCCCACAGCTGCCGTGCCTCCCAAACACCAGGAAACCGCCATCAGGGGACCATGTACCTTTCTTCACCATTGCCTGCCATTAGCCGAGGTGCGGCCCTTCACCGCTGGTGCCAGGCCTGTCCGCCTTGGTAGAACCTGCCAGGGACCGAAGTCCCGGACGGCATAGCCCTGGCACGCCCCCGTTACACCGACCCGCCACGGTGAGGCCGCAGGTTGGACTTGGAGGCCGGAGTTTTAACACATAAACATAGGGCAAGTTTTGAAAAATGCTAAAAACGATCTAATTTGATAAAACTTATTATTCTAACGTGTAGAGAATGGTTTTTTACGTACAATTGGCTATTAAAAGTCACAATTAGACCTCAGCTGGGTCATCCAGCAGCAAAATTGCACTTTTAGGGTTTTATGCCTCTAGCTACCCAAGTAGGGTTGGTTTTTTTCCGAAAAAAAAAGATTGCCGGAAAAAAAACCTTTTTTTTCCGGTTTTTTTCCATTTCCATTTTTTTCCTTTTTTTTCCGGTCACTCCAAAATTACACAATGTGCTAAAAGTTAAGTTATTTTATGTTTTTGCATGCACAGAAGCAGTTTTCACGATATTTAGTAGCCCCAAATTGGTAGTGCAATAACACAAGCGCTTAGAAAGGTTCCAGTATTGATTCTAGGAATCAAATATTTTCAGAGGGTAACGCTGTAAAGCAAAGGACAGGTGACTTCTGTATACCTTGGCGGTTATACCAGACCTAGTTTGTGGTTTTCGTAGGTAACGCGCTTCGTAAAGTAAACAATTCCAGATATTTTAACAGTTTTGGCTGAACACTAGACTGTTAGGTATGGAATTATTAACCCTACCTGGGTTATGCAATCATTTTCACATTCCAAGGGAAAAAATGTCAAATCCCAAAATTAGCTCAAATTCATGAATATCGTATTCTTACCTCATTAAACACTGTTTTTTGATAGTTTCTTAATGTACTGAGATCATAAATTAACTTTCAGAACATGCCCCGAATATTTTTCCATTTTTTTCCGATGCGTCGAAAAAAACAAATACAATTTCGTCAGATTTAACATACCCCCACCTACTATGACCCACGGAAACGGTTGTAAGTAGTGTGAAATTGCTGGAAAAGCTCAGAAAACATGATATTTCATTGTAAAAATCGTCAAAATAACGTTAGGAATATTTTTCCATTTTTTTCCACCCCATCGGAAAAAAATGGAAAAAAACGGAAAAAAACCTTTTTTTTCCAGTCCTTTTTTTTCCGCGCCCATCCCTATACCCAAGTATTCGAAATTGTCCAAATCTGACAGCATAGGGTGACGCAGCGTCCTCGATAATATCGTACTACAGTCCCGAATTGTTTCCCAGTTGAGCTGGTAAAAAATTTTTCAAAAAAATTTGGGTGGGTTTTTTTTCCCCCCAAAGTGGGTTTTTTTCCCCGCCACGTTTGGCAATGTGCCAGTCTAACGGTGCATCGGATCGGTCTAATTTTTGCTGTGTGCAAAGAGGAAGACTTGCCATCATTGCAGATATTTGCAAAACTTTTCTAGTCCAACCCAGTCAAAAGTTACATCGGTCCAAACTTTTGCCAAATTTTTGGAAGGTTGGACCAAAAAGTAGGTATCATTTTCAAAATGTCATAAAATGAGCAAGAGTGAACCAAATGACCTGATCTTTGCACACATAGGTTAGAAAGAGTCGCGCTTTCTGCTGGTATGTTTTGGAGCTCCTAGCTCCAACCCGTGACCCAGGAGGCGGGTGGGTTTTTTTCCCCCCAAAAAGGGGGTGGGTTTTTTTTCACCCCATGGCTATAATTGTGTGTACATACTTATATTGTTTATTGTATTTTCAGACCTTTGCACTACAGAAAAATGTTACCGTTAAGTCGCTTCCTAGTTGCAGGTAAGAACAGCAGTGCTGCTGTTTCTCCGCACTGACCTGGCTTATCTTTAGGAAATTTTAGGATTGGGTGCTTCATGGATGCCCATCGACTGGGGGGGCTCCCTCAGTAACAAATTAGAGGTATAGATCCAGCCAGGGGGAGGGAGGCGGCCGCCCGCCTCTCCCCTTTGCGATTCGTATTTAGGAAAAATTAAGCAGAAAAATAGAAACGTGGCAGAAACCCAAAAATTCCGCGCCACCGTACGTAGCGAATTTTTTAGTATTTAATGACATGTTTATGGCATTTATGGAGAAAAAGCTTTCGGAAAAATTGTTTAAAAATGTGTTGTATTTTTACAAAATTATCTCAGTTGTTCAATATAAAAAGAATTAAGATCCGATAAATAATTTTTGAGTATTTTTGTTTAAATTTATTTAAAATGGTACATTAAACATGGCGAATTTTATATATGAGTTTTCGGGTTGATGTGGATGGATTGATGCCCATTTTATATATTCCTGGCATTTGTTTATTGAGGGGGGAGGCTGGATGTCCCTTACACGGTTAGCCCAAACCATTTTGCAGTCGCACAAAAGTGTCGAAAAGCAAGTTTTCAAAATCAAATTTCCATAACTTTTCCCAATTTATTAGATAGTTTAAACACGCATACGCTCATATTTTTCAAAACTTCCTAACTCAACTTTCAAAACCCTAGAAACTGCCAGTAATCGATACCAAATTTTACCGGTTTTGGAGACTTTCGAAATTCGAATTAGGCATTAATATCTCCGACCACCTCGCAACCTCACCAGACCACTCCACAGCCACCTTGGGAATGCGAAGTTACTCAGGGCTTTTGTCTGATAGCAAGTTGGGGAGGTCCAAAAGTGGGCGAAAAAATTTGCGAAAACTACAGTATAAATATATAGACAGTTTTCCACCTCATATTGCTATACCTAAGCTTAAAAGTGGTCAAAAATTAAGTTTTAGCACCAAAATAGACGATTTTTGAACCAAAATCCTAAAAATTTGGTAATCTCTAGGCACCGTTAAGGGTGAGTGGGGGGAAGCCCAAAAAAGTGCGGAGCGGAACGGGTCGAGTGTGGGGACCCCAAAGGTGGGGGAGCGCCCCCACCCTCAGTAAAAACCCCCAGCTTGTTTGCTTGCATAGATTGGACTTCACATACTGTGCGCTATTTGTTTTGTAATTTTAGGTGAAAGTTGGTTTCTAATTTCCCGAAATTTGCAAGATATTTCTGTCCCTCCACGACGTCCTTGTAAGAATTTTACTTTTATTAGTGACTGCCGCCGGGCAAGTTTTAATTCCAGTCTCCGTATCCGGTTTTGCTTCAAACTAATATACGTATATATATATATATATCTGGTTATCATCTGTATATATATGTATGTTCTTATGGAAGCTCGGAGACCGGAGAGCCCCCATAATATGACCTATAAAGGTATAGTCAGGGCGGGGAAAAACACACCCGAAAAGATGGGGAGAAAAAACACACCCATCCAGAGAACTCAAGGTAGCAGATATAGAGACCTAGTATAGCGCAAATGAAAGCACTGGCGGATCCAGGATTTCGTGGCGGGGGGGCGGCAAAATTTTTCCAGCGGGGGGTCTGGGGGGCGGAGCCCCCCAGAAGTTGAAGAAATTTTTTGTTTTTGCAATAAAATCGGTACTAGGATCTTTAGTTCTTTTTATACTGAAGAACTGAACAAAATTTTTAAAATTCTTGACATTTTAAGGCAAAAATGGTAATTTTCTCCGAAAAATCGGATGCATTTCAAGCTTTTTCTTCGCAAATGCAATAAATATGCGGTTAAAAAGTAATTTTTTGGTTTTTTGCTCTTTTTCCTCTTTCTCTCCTTAATTTTTCCTACCTTCGAATCGCGCGGGGGGGGCGGCAGCCCCCCCCCCGCCCCCCCCCTGGATCCGCCCCTGAATGAAAGCGCTATCTTTTTACAGTAAAACCATACCCATATGGTTGATATTGGCCAAAGCGGTCTATTCTGACAGTGTTCCAAAGTTGACCCCTGAAAACACCTCTGAAACCTAAGAAATTTTAAATTTTGCTAAGCTTATTTCTAGACATCTATAAGGAAAACTTAGCTAGTCTTTGGCATAGGGGTATATGTGGACCCCCTCTAGCGTTTGGTATAGACGGCAGCCTCCTGCCTTTTATGCAGGCTGAGTACTGGGTGTGTGTTTTCTCCCCGCCCATTTTGACCCCTCAGCGGGGAAAAAACACACCACCCAATTTTCACAAATAGTCCAATATGTAGTTCTGAGCAATTCTGATGCTCTTAAACGATAAAGTGGGTCTTATTTTGTAATTTTGGCTCAAAAAAGATGCACTTAGAGCCTCTAATAGCTCATAAATTAGAGATTAAAATTTGCTGCATCATCGTGCCAGGTTTCATATGTTTACAAGGCAAATTTTTAAAAATCTTAAAAAACTTAATGAAATTGCAATTTAACGCCGAAACTAACTTAAATAATGATAAACAGTGACATTTGCAAGTGTTTTGGTGTATTTATAGTTGTCTGGTGCCGCTTTTGCTGCGATTTGCGATCATTTCATGGGTTCAGGTGCCTTGACATAAAATGCATCTGACTATGTCCGATAAGCAGCTTTCTACTGGAAACAAAGTGCACTATGTTATTTAGCATGGCCAAAAATGTACAAACAACCTTTAATATGTAACAATTAGTGTCCCGCGGAACACCCAGGATCATTTTTAGCATCGTGTTTTTTTCCCGCCGGTGTGTTTTTTCCCCAAATTGCGGGGAGAAAAAACACAGACAAAATCGATTATTGCTACTGATGTACAAGTGATCAGGCGAATTTCTATACATGAATCGATAGAACTAGGAGCGATATACACCATGGTACAAACGCAAGCTCTCTCAGCCTTAAGACCAAAAAGTTACAGCCTTAGTTCCGTATATGTTTTTCCCCGCCCTGACTATCATAGGGGTCGCGGCAGCGACCCCTATAATATGTGTCAAAAGTCCCTGGAGACACCGTAAAATAAGCTGCGCAGAGGCTGCGCAAAATCCTGCGCAGATCCTGCGCAGATTTCATGCGCAAATTGTAGAGCACATCGAGTTTAATATGTGTGCGAAGTTTCCGCCCCGTATCACTTTCCGTTAAAAAGTTGCGCCCCGGACCGGTTATGGCGGCGATGTTTTTTTTCCGGTTTCTCAATCAATCATTATCAATCTTCATAATCAATAGCCCCACAGGGTTAATGCAAATACACAAGCGCTTACAAAGGTTCCAGTATTGAGTACACGAATCAAATACATATATATACTTCTGCAAACACTAGCGTAGATACAGGGGGGCCGCCCTCCGTATAGCACTTTTTGGAATATTTTCGTGGAAAAGTAGCGCCGCAGGCAAAAAATTTTTGAAATATTTATTCACGCTGCTGCTACTCATTAAAATGTATTCTTTTGCCTCCGATTTCGGGGGGGGCATGCCCCCCTCGCCCCTCCCCCTGGCTACGCGCCTGTTTGGGACTTAGGATTTCGTTTTCAGTTGTAACAAGTCGAAAACATGAACCATGTAGAAGGTTTTTGAATTTATAGGACAACTTGCAGTATAATACGCAGTGTGCATGTTACGCGAAACTACAAAATTTTACCCCCCCCCCTAAAAAGCCCTCGGTCAACACCGCCCCCCCCCGGAAAATTGTTACTAATTAACTGTTACTGTTACTTGTTACAAATTACTGTTAACGCTACTGTCTGCAAACGATACATACTTCAGAGTTCTGTACACCTTGGCGGTTCTACTAGAGCTACACGCCACTGTATTGTTAAGCAGGGAATTATTAACTCTACCTAGAAGGTACTCAACCATACAACCTTCAACAGCAAAAAATATATGTTAATTTCTAAAATTAGCCCATATTCATTAATATCACCTTAGTATATCAGGGGCCCGTTGCTTAAAAGTGATTACGTAGTTGATTAGTGATTGTATAGTTGATTTGTGTAGCAGTTTTTCGAGGATAATGAAAGCTGCGCATGGGCTACGACAATAATTTATATATCATATTGAACCGCTTTGAGCGTTCTAATGAAATCAAAAGTCTAAATTAAGTTACAACTTAAATTGGAATGATGCTAGCTTAGAAAGTAAAGAAATTAAGAATGAGTTGAAAGTTTTCCTTTGCCTGAACGCGTCAGCGAGGATAAATTAAATACTTCACGATTTTTGGATAAAACACTGCAACAGCTATGATATGGCACCAAAATCATCAAACGATAGACGGCAGCAAAAGTTTTTCTCGAAAAACTGCTACACGAATCAATTAATCACTAATCAACTAATCACTTTTATGTTTTACGGGCCCCAGTAAACACTATCTTTGATAGTTCCCTACTTCCCTAATATTCTCATATCATAAATTAACTTTCAGAACATGTCCCGAATATTTTACCATTTTTCCGATGTTTCGAAAAAAACGAAATACAATTTCTTCAGACGTAACATACCCACCTATTATGCCACCTCAGAACAGGTTGCAAATAGTGCAAAATCGCCCTGAAAGTTCATAAAACATTATATTTCTATGCAAAAAGCTTCAAAATAACATTTTTCCATCCCATTTAAAAAAATTTTTTCCAGTCCTTTTTCCTCGACCATCCCTAGTTACAAAACAGTCGAGTTAACCCCGGCCCAAACCAGTATATACGTTTTAAATTCATGCATTTAAATTTTAAATTCGTGCAAATTCAGAAAGTAGACTCCTTCGGTTTATTATATTTTAGCAGACTTTTTAAAATCGCTTGCCTTTTAGTCCGGGCCGGGCGGCCTGCTCCCTCAATGTGCCTTCATAGTCGCGAACGCACAGAGACGCGCGTCGGTGCCTTAGATTATAACATGCCGTTTTTACTGTTTAAAATCAATTGTAACGAATTCATGCTCACGAACGTATGCAGACTCTTATATACGAATGTCTATGGCTGTGGCTTGAACTATGAAATCAGCATTGTCCTCGTGCTCGTCGGCCAACCCAGCTTGATAATTATGGCTTCTGGCTGAACTTCGGGCTTGCCGACAGTCCAAACCTTTTCTTACAGACTGCAAGTCCAGCTGTCTCTGTATTACTGTAAATTAACCTGAACACAAATACGTCTCATCATTTCTCCTGTCTCTCGTCCAAGAAAGAAAGGAGAGATAGAAATTGGTGTCTTCAAGTAAAATAGTGATAAATTACTTTTAATAGTGTATACTTAAGGAAAGTGCTTAGACATGTTGCTGAGGAGTATAGCCATGGGGTGCAAAAACCCACCCCTTTTTGGGGGAAAACCCGTCCACCTCCTGGGTCATGGGTTGGAGCTATGAGCTCCAAAACATAGCAGCAGAAAGCGCGACTCTTTCTAACCTATGTATGCAAAGATCAAGTCATTTGGTTCACTCCTGCTCATTTTATGACATTTTGAAAATGACACCTACTTTTTTGGTTCAACCATCCAAAAATTTACCAAAAGTTTGGACCGATGTAACTTTTGACTGGGTTGGGCTAGAAAAGTTTTGCAAATATCTGCAGTGATGGCAACTCTTCCTCTTTGCACATAGCAGAAATTAGATCCGATGCACTGTTAGTCTAGCACATTGCCAAACGTGGCGGGGAAAACCCACTTTGGGGGGAAACCCACCCAAATTCTTCTGAAAATTTTTTCAACAACTCAACAGGGAAACAGTTAGAGACTATATATAGCACGGTACTATCGAGCACGCGGCGGCGTCCTATGCGGTCATATTCGGAGAATTTTGCTTACCTGGCTTGCTAGAGGCTAAAAATCCTAAAAGTGCTATTTCGCTGCTGGAGGACCCAGTACAGGTCCAACTGGTCCAAGTGTAGATTTTAACGGCTAATTCTACGTAAAAACCATTCTCTACACGATAGACTAATAAGTTTTGCAGATTACATCGTTTTTAGCATTTTTCAAAAATTGCCCTATGGAACCAAAAAATTATGGAACCTGACCAGTTGATGCTACATTTTCAATCCAATCACCTAGCAGTTAGGGCCATTCGTTGAGCATGGGTTTTCGCAAATGGGATTCCTTATTTGGGAGCACTTGTGGAGGTTCTTCCTATTCCAACACACCATCGGCTTCTTGGGCTGTTTCAACTTTCAAAAGCTTGCAAGAAAATGGAAGTCGTTGTCTCCTTGGCTAATTTTGTAATTTTCTTTAATTTTAATTAGGCTTATTTACATAATTCTTCTTCCGCACTGGTTCACTGAGGCGTTTTTATTGCTTTATATATGTCTTTATATAATGTGTATTGTATACTGGGTTTATTTTACTGGGGGGGGGACGCCCCCCCACACGTTTTGGGTCCCTCCACCACTCGAGCACCTCCCTTCCACTCGGCCCCACCCTCACTCTTTTGGGCTTCCCCCCACTCACCCTAAGGTGCCCAAAAATTGCCAAATTTTTGGGTTTTTGGTCAAAATTTTCCGGCTTCGCCGGAAATGTTTGATCAAAAATCGCTTTTTGGTGCTAAAACTTAATTTTTGAGCACTTTTATGCATAGTTACAGCAGTGGATATGAAAAACAGGCTATTTATACAGCATTTTTTGGTCTATTTGTTTCCCCACTTATTTTTGCCTAAAACAAACCCACGTATATATATGCAAGAATAAAAATGCTCCGATGGAGCATGAAAAATGCAATATGGGTGACACTGGGTTGTAAATAGACAGAGGACTAGGTTTTAAAACGTTAATATGGGAGGGGTAGGTTGTAAATGCCAGGAGGACTAGGTTAAAAGCGCACTAATATGGACCAGCTTCGCTGAACAACCCATATTCGCGAAAACTGTCCAGAGTTTCTATTGGCTGCTGCTTGCGGTTGATATTGGCAGTTCTTCGAAAAATTGTACGATTTGTCAACACGGCCTGCAAGTATATTTGGTCGTGCTCCTTTATTATACAACTTATTAATAGACGTACATAATGCCTACTGCTTTTCGCATCAACTTAATACAAGATTCTGCACTGACGCTGCAGAAAAACCACCTTGACCACCTTTCTACCCCAGAACT
>JASAND010021204.1:0-20075 GCA_030248195.1 Trissonchulus latispiculum | reverse complement strand
AATTTTCGGGAGGGGAGAAATTTTCGGTAGGGGGATATTTTTTGCAATGAGCATTTGGTAGTTTTTGGCGTATTTCTATACGTTGAAACGCAAAAACTTCAAACATGCCAGGATTTAAAAATTTTAGAAATTGCTATTTTTACAAAAAAATCTGAAGCGAAGCCGGAAAGCTTTTGAAACTTTGCCTACTGCTGGGAAAAACTGGAACCACCAACCCGGGGGAAGCCATCTTTGGGAGGAAGATCAATTTTGGAAGGGCCCGCACACTCTGCAAAAATACCATGCACATTACGAACGCAAAGATTAACAAAATCACTTCATGTTCGCACATGTTAAGGCAGATACTAGATACATTGACTGGAGAAAATCAGAGCTTATTTGGTTTCTTGTTAACTGAACCAATCCCGTCGTGCATTAGACTGCCGGTAAATGCTTTTGTCCAGCTTCTAGTCCCTACTCTTAACGAGACTTGTGCGAATAATTTGTATGCTGCTTTTCCTACAGTAAATATTAAAATGACCAGCTGATTTAAGCTAATTTAAAGTGCTGGTATCCTTTTATGCGCGCTTCTGTGGTGAGTTTTTGAAAAGCTGTAACTTTTGCAGTTTTGGGAGTTGGAAAGAACTATAATCTTATAATAAAGCTTATAATCTGTACATCCACATGAGCTTGCGAAACCAGCAAATTAGCAAAAAAGTAGCAAAAATTTTCGGGCATAGTGACATCTGACATGCTGAATACAGACCAAAAGTTTTGAACATTGATTTCTCCAAACTGTAGAATCAGCCAAAATTTCTTCTTGTGCCATGATATGAAGGACGTGTGAGCCGTGGGACATTTATTGGATTTGACTCAACACGTCCCAATGCTCCAGAAAATCCGGCAAATGTGCGGTGACACGAACTTTCGCTACTTTGCATTGAGTTTTCACGTAAGAGAAAAGATTTTAGCTCAAACCAAGAAAAACGTCCCTTCGCATTTCATCCTGCCAAAATTCACGCGAACCCATGCAGTAGTTCGAGAAAGCCATGTCCAAAGCAAAATAATAGCAATTTTGCGAAAATAGTTTTTCGACCAAGTCTCTAGTTTAAGCAACGAACTCGATAATAGGCATTGATAAAATGTGCAATGGGCGCACATTTAATGTGTCACACTCATATACCTCCCCGTATACAATGTACAGGTAAAAAGCACAGTAATAGATATATAATATAAATATATACTATATATGTATCTTTGAACATCGATTTCTCAAAACTGTAGAATCGGCAAAAATTTCTTCCTGTGACACGATATGAAGGACATGTGGGCCGAGGGACATTTTTTTGATTTGTCTCAACACGTCCCAATGCTCCAGAAAATCCGGCACATGTGCGGTGACACGTAATTTCGCAACTTCGTAGTCAAGTTTCTCGCAACTGTAGATATTTCAGAACAAACCGAGAAAATGTCCCACCGCAACGGTGCGAATTTTCATCCAGCCAAAAATCACGATCACCAAAAATCCATTGAGTAGTTTTTGAGAAATCGATGTTCAAACCAAAATAATCGAAGTTTTGCCAAAATGGTCTTACGGCTAAATCTCTAGCTTAAACCAACGATTACCAGCTAATAGGCATTGGTAAAATGTGCAATTAGGCCGTGTATCGATTGAGTATAAATAAGCCAAAATTGTATGATCAGCATTTCTTTTGAAAAAACTGATTTCCTCGAAAATGACCATTTTTGACCACGGAAGTCGTTTTTGGCTTATACTGACTTAACTACTGGAGATAGCTCAAAGGTTGTCCATTTCCAAGGTCTAATAGTGCAAGGTTTAATTGACAAGCTTCATTTTCTTATAGAGATGATGGACCCTTCAAATAGGATACCTTAGTTAAAGAATTGAATTCACTTTTCTAAGGAAGCTGAAACTTTTTCGGTGACAGGCTAAGCTTTAATGTTCAATAGTGGGCAATAGAGTTGCTGTTGTTTGGTTACAAAGCGTATTCCTTATATTGCTATTGTACTTTTTGCTTCGCTCTACTTGCCGTTGTGTGTGATAATTCAAATTTATTATGCTCGCATCATGTGTTATTAAATAGATTCATTGTCATATTTGTTGCTTAGTTACATTTGTATGTTTACAACAAAAACCAATAGACTTTTGTTATGGACTAAGCCTTACCCTTTATAAAGGAACCTTCTTACAAAGTATTGCACTATTGCACTGCTATTTTAGTCTGACTTGCTACTGGTGTGGAATAACCAATTCCAGTAGGCTAGCCAATTTCAGTATTAAGTTGTCTATTTTGTGTAATTTAATTTAGTAATTTAAATTTAATTTAATTAGAATTTTTATTTAAATTGTAACAGATTCATTTTTATTACCTTTCAGTTTCTGTTTACTGGAGTTTAGATTTATTCACTTTCTCCACCAAAAGAGTCACTTAAACGTGATACTTTGTTTGATTGTATATTAATAATACTGCCAACGGCAGAGATCACTCCCTGTAGAATTCGAAGAACAAAGATCGAAGTGTATTTATGTTAGAAGACTATAACACAAACAGATGGCTATTTGTGCATCGATGTCCAAGATTAACCTTTGTTATGCTGGACTGACTAAATTCCATATTTTCCGGAAAGGAACCTCGCAAAAGCAAATTATTTCATTTCTTCAAAGGTTCGCTCATAACAACTGCTCCCCGAAATTAGAGGCAAGACCCTTTTTACTTGGCACCATCAAAAATCGGTGGTGAAATGAAAGACTTAGAATTGAGGAAATTTTAGGTATCCGTTGAAGTTATTTCAGCTTTGCAGTGCAGTTGCTGGTATGTTGAAACGATCATGAAACATGAAATAATGTAAGCATTGCTTTGGCCGTTTCGATTCTTTTAAGCCATAGTCAGGACTGAGTTGCTAAAATTTAATTATCGGTAATACATTCCTTATATGCATTTGTTATCAGTGCCAAATAATTAAAAATTTGGTGGCAACACAACTAGTAAACATAAGAACCAAACATTGAATTGAAGCCATAGTGCTGTATTCTAATGGTGTTTGTTTCAGTGCCTATCTAATACTTCATTAGTTTACGTGAGAGTTCGTGTTAGCGTCGTCGCCAGACAAATTATTTTTGCATAAATAATACCGGTGGTTTACTTGTTTGCTGATAATATCATAAAAATGTCCAAAGCAAAGAATGATAAGACAAGTCTTTGGGAGCAGTTTGCCCGTAAAACAACTCTACATGGAATCAGAGATTTTACCTTTCCCGATAACAAATGGGCAAGGCCTTTGTGGGGTTTATTTATATTGGGAGCTCTCGTGTTTCTGGGAGTTGAACTATCATTAGATATAGTTGAATTTTCGAAGTCACCAACGTTGCACAAAATCTACAAAAGTCAAATTTGGCATATGCCAAACATTTCGTTCTGTACCAAAGATCTGCTAGACCATGCAACGCTAGATGACCTCAGCACCAACGCTAAGGATCGCCTTTTCTTACTGTCTAAATTTGGGCTGCATCCTGAAGGTTTCGCAAAATATGTCAATGCGTCTCGAATACATACTATTTTTGGGGATGGCCAGGATGAAATTTATTTCAAACCAATCCAGTCATCCAAAGTAGATGTCTGGCTTGAGTCCGTCGGTATGGCATTATCAGGCATTCAAGACGTTTTGAATGGTGTGAAATCAGCCTCCACGAAAATATCAGAAACGTCGAAACACATCCACCTGAATCATGTTAAACGACATTGTCCAGAAGCATTTAATGTCTTACCAAGTCAAGATTTCAGTGCTTTGGCAAATTATTCAAAGTACTTTGTCTGTCCTTGGACAAATCTTCACACCTACTTTCAATCAAGTCTGCACCTTGGTTCGTTCGGAATTACGTCCAATGGTCTTGTAGAAGTGTCTGCATTATTGAGCAGGTTGTCATCGCCTGTTCACTACTATAATATGCTTGAAAAGCATGATTACGACGACAGTCTCATAAAGCCATCGCTTACTGCCATAGATCTTGATTCTGGTAGTTTGTGTGATACCATTCTACTATCTGATTTGATTGACGCCGATGCAATATTATATGGAAAGTTGGAAGCCGATGTCAATTCAGTCGAGCATTCTGACTATGCTCAGTCAGCTTTCTACTTGTATTTGGATTCCATTCTAGTTGGTTCCTTTCGTTTCGGGGAACATGTCAGACTAAGCGTTCGCGTAAACCAAAACATCAAAGTTAACAGTAGTTCACACCCTTGTGATATAGTACCCGAATGGGTGCCGGGATTTCCTTACTCAACCTGCAAAACTCAGTGCACTGCGAAAGTGATGAAGCATTGTCTCTACAATTGCACCGTCTGCTTGGAAGATGAAAAAGAATGCAAATGGGAGGAACTATGTCACTTGGGTAGTATGCCAGTAGGCGACCACCATGAATGCATGGAAGAAGCACATGATTGCATAAACCGATGCCCTAATCCATGTCGGCATACAACGTATACTGTTGTTCATGATAGGATGAAAACTGACTGGCCAGAAGAGTTCGTCTTAGAAATAGAATTTCAGGATGGAGTTTTGGATACAACTACCGTGGAGGAATATTATGCGTATACTGTAGTCTCATTTATGAGCAGCATCGGAGGCACATTGTCACTGTTTCTGGGAGCTTCTGCACTGTCTCTGCTTCAAACTGTTTTCTTTTGCTTTAATGCAGCACAGAAGCTGTATTCAAAAAGTTGAATCGCTATTGACACTGTACTACGCGTTTGCAATGGGTTCAAACAACCTGATACCGATTCTTATTTCAGACTAATTTCACATTATATAATACCATTTGGTTGACTTTGTATTTGTAACTAGGTTTAACATTTAATGAAGGTAACATAGGTTTAACATTTAATAAAAAGGTAGTTCCGTTCATTAGTAATGAATCATTACATCATGTTTGATAAAGGATATTCGTCATCTCCTTCGTTCTTGAGTATTACTTGATGACTGACTTGCATATCATTTTTGCATGGGCAAGGAGAAAACTTAAGTGACTGGTGGAAATTTTTCATCGCGGCCTTATTACGTAAGCAAAATTAAGCCGTGACGTAACTGACGATAGTAGTGATACGGTTAGCTAGTTTGTTTTAAATTTGGCGAATTTGTTTTAGATTTGCATCTAAAAATCCACAAAAAATTCAAATAATTTTTATTGAAAACCTAAATAATGCACTCAGAATGTTTAGTGTAAAGACCTATTTTAGATATTTTTCTCTTTCCAGCGTTTTTACATCGCCTGCCCCTGTCCCGGTAGGAATATGGAAAGAACTCCAAGACCTCCACTGAAAACGTATACTTGCGACCTTTCTGCTCGGGAATTGGCAACTGAATATTTTTAAATTTTGCGTCTTGAAAACTGTTATTACCGTGGTTTTATGCACTAGTGCAAACCTATATAATTAAGGAATCGAAGGCCAGGCAATGTACTTATCGGTTCATGCTTGATCGCCGGAGAGCTGACAGCATACTGACAGCCACGACAGTTTGAAAGTGTTACAAGCTCGACGATTTATTTCTAGACAAGTTCTGCCTATTCCGGACAAAGTTTAATGGTCTCTGCATTGCCTGGGTATTCGAAATTGATTTGATTCGAAGTTGATTCGAAAGAGGGCGTTAAGCTGAACAATTTGGTTTTGGAAGCATCTTATCTTCATGATATCGTGAGGCATGCCCAATTCTCTTATTTTGGTGTCGAAAAATAATAACCGCCATAAATCACTGAAAAACCGTCTGCATTCTATCAGCTAACATTAATAGTTGAAAACTCAAATAACTGAATATACCAGGAAATGTGTCAGTAAAGCTAGAGACAGTTCGGACGAATTTTACTAGTTTTGCTTGCGGTTCTGCCAGTTTTCATGTGGAGGATAATTACCATTCGTATAAATTTCCCATAACAACCTTTTCTTAGCTTGTGTTATCCGGTGTTATTAATTAAAACTGCTGAATAGCAAAACTTCTAAATTTTCTAAAGCCAATCCTCTGAAAAGGAGCACAGAATAAAATTATTTTCACTTTTGGTTATTGCAATCCCGTAATCACATTGTGAAAATAGCAAAAATATGCACTGAATGTTCACTGGCATTAAGTAAGACTGACAAACGCTCAGGTTTTGAGATATTGCCTAGATTCATGGGACAATTAACTGATATCAAAAATTAGTTAACGCTTGGGTTGTTTAGTTTTTGACAGCTGAAATTTTGGACGTGGTCTGGTTATTGTCACCGCAGAATTATCATTATTATGGGTTACGTTTTTTTGATGCTCACCAACTTTTAGTTAATTTATTTGGTTAGTTCCAAGAGCTATTACTTATTATTATTTGACTGGCAGCTTTTTGTGTATGCTGATATCATTGACTTGCTATTTTCAGTCGATCAGTCTCTTGTTCTGTTGTCATAGCACACCACGGTAAAAATCTTTGATCTTTGTCTCGTCTAAAATTCAGGCAGACAGCACGTTTATTTTGCAGTTATCTACTTTACTAACATTCATTGGGTGAACCTTCACAACATGAACGATTAACATTTTAACTTATCATTACCAAATATTCTGCAGTTATTTGTTTCAGATCAAAGTATTCTAACAATCTCCTTTTATATTCACGGTGAATAGGCAAACATCTCATCTTTCATGTCTTAATAGTTTCACTGGGATAGCAGTTAGCTTTAATAAAAGGCGTTTTCGTATTTCCCGTTAATATTGGGCTGCATTAACACTGTGTCTTTTTCAAACATGTTTTGAATACCTTGTCCTAATAGTAATGTCCTGTCTCCTGTAGTCATTGTTTTACAGTTTGAACTTAAATAAGTAGCAGTAGTTATTAGCACATCTCATTTCTGATTAATTTAATTTAATTGATTAAAAGCCTAAGCATTATTCTCGGCTAAGGATGCCGTAAGATAATTAAAATGGAAGGTGCTATAGTAGTTGGACGCTAGTGACTTTGTAAAACATGAATCAATCTTTATTGTCTTATTGACATTATGGCTTCCTTTATGACTTTTGGCTTACGATACTTTCTGTTATATCTAATAATACAAGCATCTAAAGCATCTAATAATACACTGTATTTTGCCTGTCTAACGGAGTAAGTCAAATTGCAATGATAAACACTTCATTCAATAGCACTACAGCATCCGTTAAACTGTTTTGATTGGCATTTCAAAGAAAGTCACAAATTGAAATTCACAATTTAAACATAAAAACAGCAAATATTTAGGTACGGCTTGTTAATAGGAACTAACAGATTTCAGATGACACTCATCGTTGGCTCCACTCCGGGTGACTATCCCTGGCATAATTCGTGCGCGCGTAGTTCGCGCGTTTCGGCAAAATGTCAGCCAGGTTTGGGTGTTGAGCTGTTCCTCGAATTTGCTAAAATTTACAACTATCGCCTGGAGTTTCGGCCTTCATCGGACGGCAAATTTGGTGACTATGACCTTGCAAATAATTCCGCCACTGGCTATGTTGCCGACATACTTTCTGGAAAAGTTCATGCCACTTTTCCCAGTTTTGCGATTAGTCCAGGAAGATATGCCGCCGTTGCCTTGTCCAAACCGCTAATTTCCTTTTATGATGGCTTTGTTGTTAACAAACGATGGGACAGCTTTCCTCAGCAATCCATTGCATGGTTTTCTCCCTCTGCAGGATTGTTGTATATATTCGTGCTTCTGGTGTTGCACCGACATGCCAGCAAACGTAAGACTCTCCGAATCACACGAAATCTCCCATTATTGTTGTTAAGTGTGCAGTTCACAATTTTTATTCTCAATGCCACCATAAGCAGTAACATTGTGATTGCCAAGGCAAGATTACCTTTTGACAGCTTGCAGACATTGCAGTCGTCGAAAACTGTTCATATGAGGGCAGCCATACTCAGCACCGGCAATTACTATGCCCGTTTATTACAGCAACTCGTTCCTGATAAGGTGGACTTTTTTAGCACCATGGATGCTATGTTTTCTGCGGTTTCAAAGTTCCCAAATTACTTTACGTACAGTTCTAACGAGATGTTTAGCAGTTATGCAAGACGATATCCCAATACTAAGATGATAGGCAGCAACTATGGACTTATGTTTACTGTAAGCTTGGTATCAAAACACAACAAAACTCTTTTAAACCAGCTGAACAGATTTTACGGAGACATTCGATGTCATGGCATATATGAAGCCTTATCAAGAAAATACTTTCCCGATGCAAATAGTTATCATTTCCAAATGCCGCAACCGCAACCGATTGATCTGTTCAGATTCTGTGATATAGGCAAAACTCTTGCGGTTGGATTTGGCATTGCGTTTACACTTTTCTTTGCAGAGCTAATACATTTCAGGTTAATAAACTGTTTGGAACCAGCCTATTTTAAATTTTTTCTCTATTTCTATTGAGCAGACTAAGCAAGCAAATGAGAGAAACTTTTGAGACGAAATGCAGTAAAAAATTATGCATGCAATACAATACCATGCAATCATTCAAAAAACGGGCATTGTCTCCAAATCTTTCAATCCACTGCTGATCCAAATGCCCATTTTGTCTGCTTAGTTACGGGTGCTTTATGGTACGATTGTTTCAAATGTCAAATAAACTTATGTATCTCTTTATTATGCACTTATTTCCAGGGGTATTTTGCGTCTTCTAAATTTGAATACTAAGGAATCTTAAATACCGTCCAGTTTACATTTATACACAATTAATTTGTATATCAACAATATCACTTATGTACACCGAACTTAAAATTTACTGTACTGTGCAATGCTGACTCTTCCAAACACGTGTTGCCGCCAGGGCTGTCCTTAAAAAGACTTCAATCTTCCCGCCACGATGTCCGCAAAAGCATGGTGTTGGCATTTTTCTTTCAAGTCCTTTTTGTGCGAAATGCTACTAGTTGTATCTTACAGGGCAAGGACAACTGATATGTCAACATCCCAGACGTACATGACTCCTTGTTCCTTTCAACAAAGACTCCTTCCAAATTTCTTTGTTCCTGAATACGCTCAGGACTCATTTGCAGCAACACCAATTGCTAAGAGTGAATTTTCAAGACTTGCGTGGGTTTGTTTTTCGATTGAAACTTTATTTTTGCCTATAGTCAGAGCTTTGGCCTTAGCATTAGCATTATACAATCCAACAAATGATTGCTTTTATCGAATGTCAATAAGCTCAGTAAACAAAATTTATTCTTACCCTATGAAGAATTTCCTTTCACATTGTTTTTCGCTTTTCTGAAGAATACATTCACCTTAATTTGATTCCACCAAGGAGGTTCGGCATGAGCCTCCTTGCTCATCTGTCATCAATTAACACAGTTTTCTGAAGTCGGCTTACACTTTCCCATGAAGTCAAGTGAATTCTTCTACGCAGAGTGGACATTTGAAACCAATTTCTTCAGCCAAACTCCAAAACCTCGTCTGCACTCCGACATAGCAGTACTTTTTTCAGTGTATAAAAGCGCTAATGATGAAGCGGTCTCTCGTTATAGGTGCCTTCGCTACAGACTCACCAAATGTGAATCCTTGTGCCCTTGAGAAGCCCATCCCAAAGTACTGTTTGCCCGGGTCCAGTGCTGAAATATTGATTGATTTTGCTCAAAGATACAACTATCAGCTTCAATTTCGTCCTTCAACCGATGGAACTTATGGTGACTACAACATAACAACCGGCAAAGCGACTGGTTACATTAAAGACATTTTGGAAGGAACAATTGATGCAACTCCGCCCATGTTTACTGCCACCACTGGAAGAATACTTACAACTGAGTTGACAGTGCCTCTTGATTTAGAACCCGGAGGATTTGTTGTCAACTCATACTGGGCGAATTCATCTCAGCAGGTGATTTCATGGTTTTCTATTCCTCTAATGCTTGGCTACTTGTACGTCATTCTTGTTCTTCAGCTTCGACTTAAAGGTACAAGGCTTCTTGCTCTCCGATACCAAGTCAGGTCACCGTTTGCTGTATTGCTCGGCTGGCAAGCCGTTCTAATCATATTAAATGCTATGATTAGCAGTAATGTAGTTGTCGCCAAAACTAAGCTGTCCTTTCACAACCTACGTACGTTACATTTTGCGAGCAAAGCAGGACTGCGTGCACTAGTGTCAAATCAAAACTTAGGAAGTCAGATACCTCTGAAGGATATAGTGCCGCAACTAATAGAAGTTTGTCAGTCCTTTCACCTGATGTTCTCGACAATTTCCAAGTCGCCAAATTACTTTACATTTAGCACGCTATCATGGCTGAGGTACATGTCATTTAAATACAAGAATTTATTTGTAATTCCTGCCAACAATACAGCAAACTACATGTACAGTTTGGTCAGTAAAACTCAGAAGGAACTGATTCGGCAGCTCAATCACTATTATCTTTACATTATTGAGCACGGGATCTGGACGGTAATTAGCAGGAAATATTCCAAATCCTGGATTGACGGTAGATCTCCAATTCCTACAGCTCAGCCAATTTCATATGCAAGATTCAGTTATATTATTTTATTCCTGGCCGTGTGTTATTTAATTGCTGCATCAATTCTGGTCGCTGAAGTGCTAAGGGTCAAATTAATGAATTCCGTTAGAGTCAGACCAATTAGGTTTTATGGAAATGCCCTCTGACTTTCCACAGCGCTCTTCGTTAAGCTGAAATAAACTGCCGAAAATGGTTTTAAGATCAATTTCAAAGGATATAGAACACGGAACATATCTGTACTATGTGTGGTTGAAGTTTCCATACCTACAATTGTCTCCAGATGGACACTAAACTTCACCACTAAACATATTTTTAACGGCAAGTCTGGTTCAGTCTGGTTCATATGTCACACTTTCTGTTTTCCTTCACCAAAAGACTTGTTTAGAACAGTTCTTAACAATTTTCATGTAAACAAATCAAGGTGCATACTTAATTAAAGTGCAAGATGACTATACAAAACTGCAACAAGAACAGCTTCAAAGTTCATGTCGTAGTTGTTGACCTTCGAGCAGCAGCTATGTTGTGAAACAAGACTTTACTTGTTTTACTTTTTCAATTTTGTTTATTAAAGCAATGTGTTAAAAATTATTTATGCGGTTACAGGTTTTCAAATGTTAGGTTTCTGCAGTTAAACCTCTGGCCCAACAAACTTCAGAACTCAACAACACAATATGTACTCTTTAGAAGCAATTCTGTTGTTATAAAATTTTAAATAGAATAATAACAAGGACAAGATGTGGGTGGATAGGTGGGCATAATATGCACAACTTCCACATTAAATAATAATAGAATAAATAATAAATAATATAATAATAAATAAATAATATAATTAAGTGGGCACAGAGCCACAGAGCCAAACACCCACAAGCAAACACATCTGACGAAGTATGTACGTGCTTCCAGCTTAACCAGAACATGCAGACGTCAGCAGAAATTGTCCGCGAGAAGGGTCACTTGACACCACCCCAGAAATCAGCATGGCGCTGGTGACACCTAGAAAGTTCAAACTAGCAGTATAGCTGAGGGACTTTTTTCTTCAGTTGCGAAAAAGCTTAATGCGAAGTTGCAAAATGTCGTGTCACACATTTAGCGAATTTTTGGAAGAATTAATTCCTACTGAGCCAAATCCAAAAACTTGACCTTCGGCACACAGGTTCTTCATATTATGGCATAGAAATTTTGGCAGATTCTGGGCCGTTTGGCCGTTTGGAGAAGTAGATGTTCAAGTTTTTTTGTCTGCATTTAGCCTTTATGGCAGATAATTTTGCTAATGTTCCTGCTAATTTTACTAAAGTCTGACCAAAAATTCTTGGAACCGAAATGTGAGCGGCTGTCCTGAGTTATCATTTGAAGGTAGCCTATACAATGTATATATTTTTTGAATCCTCAGGAACCCGAGATTTCGAAAATCCGAAAAATTCCAAAATTCCGGATTTCATTCACGGAAAATTTAAAATTTTTAGTTTTTCGCCAAATTTTTATCGCAATCAAAATTTGGTTCACACAGTCGAATAGAGCTGGTCCCGCTACACATTTTTGCTCTTAGAAGCTTTTCACAAAAATGCACCCAATTTCCGGAATTCCGGGTTTTCTAAATTACCGGATTTTAAAAATTTCCTGCAATACCCTCAAGATGGGTATCATTCGAAAGCTCTTATCGAGCTGAACAACTTTTGTAATAGAACAAACTCGTGAAAATGCACTCAATTCCCGCAATTCGCGAAAACCGGATTTTCCGGATTTTAAAAATTTTCTCCAATACCCACAATATGGGTATCATTCGAGAGTTCTTGATGAGCTGAACAAATCTTGTAATAGAACCAATGTCTCAAAATGCACCTAAATCCCGGAATTCACAAATTCGGATTTCACTCTAGCTTGGAAATGTTTCGTGAATTCCGAGAACTGGGCTCATTTCTGCAAGTTGGTTCTATTACAAGATTTGTTCAGCTCTTCAATAGCTCTCGAATGATACCCATATTGTGGGTATTGGAAAAAATTTTTAAAATCCGAAAATCCGGTTTTCACGAATTCCGGGAATTGTGTGCATTTTCACGAGTTCGTTCTATTACAAAAGTTGTTCAGCCCGATAAGAGCTTTCGAATGATACCCATCTTGTGGGTATTGAAGGAAATTTTTAAAATCCGGTAATTTAGAAAACCCGGATTTCCGGAAATTGGGTGTATTTTCGTGAAAAGCTTCTAAGAGCAAAATTGTGTAGCAGGACCGTCTCTAATCGACTGTGAGACCCAAATTTTGATTGCGATAAAAATTGGGCGAAAAACCAAAAATTTTAAATTTTCCGTGAATGAATTCCGGAATTTCGGATTTTTTCGAATTTTCGAAATCTCGGGTTCCTGAGGATTCGAAAAATATATACATTGTATAGGCTACCTTCAAATGATAACTCAGGACAGCCGCTCACATTTCGGTTCCAAGAATTTTTGGTCAGACTTTAGTTTCGTAACCTTATGTGAATGTGTGGATTTTAAGCTTTAGAATGATGTATAAAACTCTTTTCAACTCCCACAATTGCGAAAGCTATAGCGTTTCAAAGAATCACAAGAAAAGCACTGGACAGAACGATACTACAACCTTAAGCAAAGGGTTCAGCAATTAACAGTTTCCGGTACAAAACTACGAATTACGATAATGAGCCACGACCAGACATGTGCAGGAGGGGAAATTCTGGGAGGGGTGAGCCGGCGGCCCCTGGAAAACCTGATTTCTCCAGTTTTTTGCCTAAAAAAACGGAAAATCCGGATTCGGGGGGGGGGGAGGAAGTGAGGGATCCCTCTGAGGGGTGAGCTCCAGGTCTAGGGGGGGTGAAAGCCCCCCCCCAAACCCCCCAAGCACATGTATGCCCACGACTACGACTACGACTACGAATCCAACGGAACTAGCGACTTGTATACAAAAGATTAAATCTACGATGTAGAATAAGCCACAGACATTTACGTAGAAAATACTAAGTTTATGCAAGAGTACATAATACATAAAAGTGTGATAGCTGGCATTCTCTATATTATCAACTTGTGAGCCATGCTCTGCACGCTAATGGACCACCCCCTCCCGCAATTGCGTACCCAGTGGACCCCCCGCAAATCAGTACCTAGTACGCAATTGCGTATGCTCAGGTTTTTTATCGTAGGCCACCCCCCCCCCGCAAATGTGACCTATCATTTGTCTGGTGAAAAAGTGATGGGTCTGTTTTGCGGGAAAATAGAAAACCTATAGAAAAAAGTGAGCATACGCAATTGCGTACTAGGTACTCATTTGCGGGGGGGGGTCCACTAGGTACGCAATTGCGGGGGGGGGGGGTGAGCCGTTAGCGTGCAGAGCTTGGCTCGAGAGCTGATAACATAGAGCCTGACAGCTGTCACACTCTTATGTATTATGTACTCTTGGTTTATGGTCATCACATTTGTCCATTTGTGCTTTTTTGGGTGTGCTTTTCCGGGTACGTCCATGCTTCACCGTAAAGACAACAAAGTACACGTCGTGAGACTTGACCATCTGTACGCTGGAAAACTTAAAAGATATGCATTTATATATATATTTTTCGTCACAAATAAAAGGAGGTGGGGTACTTTTCATCGATTTTTCGAAAAAGTTCGGAGTTCGCTCATTTTCACAAATTTTATAGTGTACATGATAATATTAATGAATGTAACTAACTGTAAATCGGGTCTCTTGCGAGTAATGAGTAATTTACAACAAATCAGACTTCTGCGTGAGTTAAAAATAGGAAACGGAAAAAGTGATGATTTCTGTGAGCAAAGGAAAGCTCGCGAATCAAAACGGATCAATCAAAACGAAAGCTCAACTTCTAATTTTATTTTGAAAGCACGACCTTGACGTATGGTCTGAATAAAGTGAACCATTCAATTGTGCCTTTAAAATTTTTGCTTTGCTGGTTTGTCACAAAAAAGGCAACCCTTTCATCTGGGTATGTCCGTTTATTTATTATTATTATTCATCATCTCGTGACCACCCATGTCCCCCTCTAACTTTTGCTAGGATTGACCGATTGGGCTGAAATTTGCAGGGGGGGGGGTTGGGGGTGGGGTGAAGTGTTGACTGAAGCGCGGGGGGCTCCCCCCGTTACGGTATGCGAAAGTACTCGATACGGTGATGCTGCAAATGGTCAAAATCAAAAGTAACGGAAACCGCCCCATATGGGTATCATTCGAAAGCTCTCGCTGCGTAGATAAAAAGTTGTAATAGGGCCAAACCGCGGAAATGTACGAAAATTGAGTTATGAAGCCTCACATGGGTCAAAAATAGCCAAAACCGGCCAAAATGACCAAAAATCGAAATTTCTCAAAATATGTTCAATATGGTACTCTAATGAGAGCTCTCGATACGGACTTCACGAGTCAGACTATACTGGTTAACAGAAGTGCCTCTTTTGGGAGATGTGGCTATATACAAACGGAAAAAGCAGCGGCAACCCGTTCTCGCTACTTCGCTAGTTATTATTGGGTTGCCGCTTTTTACACAAAAAGGCAACCCTTTCACCTGGGTATGTCCCTTTATTATTATTATTGTGTTGCCCACCTTTCCAAAGGAAAAAAGGGCAACCCTTTCTACTGTCTGTTTATTATTATTATTATTATTCTTATTCTTATTGGGTTGTCGCATTTTTAAAAAAAAGACAACCCTTTGATATGGCTAAGTTTCTTTATTGGGTTGCCGCTTTTTACACAAAAAGGCAACCCTTTCATCTGTGTATGTCCGTTTTTATTTAATCTCGTTACCACCCCCTGTCCCCCCCCTCTAACTTTTGATTAGGTGGACCGATTGGGCTGAAATTATCAGTGGAGGTTTGGGGTGGGGTGAAGCGTTGACTGAAGCGCGGACAGTCCGGTATTTCCCGGATTCCGGGAATGGCGGCTCCCGGAATTTTTTAAAATGGTAAGGGGGGACCAAGGGAAACGTAAAAATTTTTTGTCTCCGATTTTGCTTAAAAGTTGGTCATATGGTAATTTGATAGCGCTGATTTTGAAACTGAAATCGAAATTTCCGGAAAATTTACGGATTTCGAGATATTCGACCCGGAAAATTCCGGATTTTGAAAAATTTCTCCAAAAGTGGACAATATGGTACTCAAATGAAAGAACTCGTCGAGCTGAACAACTTTCTTGCGACATTTTCGGGAAATGCATCTAGCGAAAGTTATGGCCGAAAAACTGAAAATCCGGGAATTTCCGAAAACCCGGATTTTGAACGGAAAAATTTTTTGACTCCGATTTTGCTTAAAAGTTGGTTATAGGGTAATTCGACCACGCTGATTTCGAAACTGAAATCGAAATTTCCGGAAAATTTCCGGATTTCGAGATATTGGACCCGGAAAATTCCGGATTTTGAAAAATTTCTCCAAAAGTGGACAATATGGTACTCAAATGAAAGAGCTCGTCGAGCTGAACAACTTTCCTTCTTGCGGCATTTTCAGGAAATGCGATAAATTTGAGCTGTTTCTTTCTAGTTTCTTTCTAGTCTATACAGTCACATTACTATTTTGTTCAATTGTTGTTGCATGAAGTTGTATACATGGGCAAATCCGTCACCCCAAAGAAAAAATGCCGCGGCAACCCATTCTCGCTACTTCGCTAGTTTATTATTCCGGTCAACACTTTGTCCCCCCCCCTTTTTCTCGAGATTGGCTGGACCGATCGGGCTGAAATTCTCACCATAGTAGTAGGGTGGCATGAAGTGGTACCGGAAGTGGGGGCAGCCCGATATCTCCCGGATTCCGGGAATGGCGGCTCCCGGAATTTTTAAAATCGTAAGGGGGGACCAAGGCGATTCTAAAAAATGGTCAAAAATTTTTTGTCTCCGATTTGGTTCAAAAGTTGATCCTAGGGTAACCCGGGGACGTAGATTCCAAATCTGTAATCGAAATTTTCCTAACCCTTGTGGATCTCGAGATATGGCCAAACGTTACACTGTTGGAGACCGCAAAAGTGAGCAAACTGCCCAGAAACGCCTAATGTAAGAGTTTTTGACCCTGTTAGTCAAGCTGAGCTGGTGGAGTTGCTAGAATATCTTTTAAGAGGCTGTATTAAATAACGTTTAGCAATAATTATCGAAAATCTCTTATCCCAACTGCCCTTTTATGGGCAACCATTATGCAAATATGGTCAAAATTGAAAGCCGTCGGTTCGGGGCAATATTGGTATCATTCGAAAGCTCTCATCGAGCTGAGAAAAAGTTGTAATAGGGCCAAATCTTGAAAAAGTAGCAAAATTGCGTTTTGACCCTCGATACGCTGATATTTTTAAAATCGGTCAAAAATGAAAGTTGCCGAATCCTGCTAATTTCGGTATCATTCGAAAGCTCTCATCGAGCTGAGAGAAAGCTGTAATAGGGCCAAATCTTGCATATGTGCCAAAACTGAGTTTTGGCCCAGTAGATAAGAAGAAAAATGGCTGCGACAACCCGTTGATGCCGGTAGGATTTATTGGGTTGCCGCTTTTTTCTCAAAAAGGCAACCCTTTGTGTTGAGTATGTCCGTTATTATTGGGTTCCCGCCCTTTTCCAAAGGGTTTGGAACCCTATGTTCTGGACATGTTTATTGTGTTGCCCACTTTTCCAAAGGAATGGGCAACACTTTGTTATTGGTCTGTGCTTATTATTATTATTATTATCCGTCTGTCCCCCCCCCTAGATCTCGAGATTGGGAAGGGGTACAGGGGTGGTTGATACCTCATTTTGAAGCCCTTGACTAGGACATTGGATCCTCAGTTGGGCAGTCCGATACCTTCCGAATTCCGGGAATGGCGAATCCCGGAATTTTTCGAATGGTAAGGGGGGACCAAGGCGAAATTTCAAAATCCAAAATTTGGTCAAAAATTTTTTGTCTCCGATTTCGCTCAAAAGTTGGTCATAGGGTAACTCGACCACGCTGATTTCGAAACTGAAATCGAAATTTCGGGAAAATTTACGGATTTCGAGATATTCACTCCGGAAAATTCCGGATTTTGAAAAATTTCTCCAAAAGTGGTCGATATGGTACACAAACGAAAGAGCTCGTCAAGCTGAACAACTTTCCTTCTTGTGACATTTTATAAAAATGCGTCTGGCGAAAGTTATGACCGAAAAACTGAAAACCCGGGAATTCACGAAAACTCGGATTTTGTACTTAAAAATTTTTTGTCTCCGATTTCCCTCAAATGTTGGTCATAGGGTAATTCGACCACGCTGATTTCGAAACTGGAATCGAAATTTCCGGAAAATTTCCGGATTTCGAGATATTCGCTCCGGAAAATTCCGGATTTTGAAAAATTTCTCCAAAAGTGGTCGATATGGTACTCAAACGAAAGAGCTCGTCAAGCTAAACAACTTTCATTCTTGCGACATTTTATAAAAATGCGTCTGGCGAAAGTTAGTAGTGAGAGAATGAGAGAACGGGGCCCTCCCGCAAGCGCAATTCCTTTAGGAGTTACCGACCTTACTCCTTTTGAAGTTACCGACCTATGAGCTATGTTATCGACCTCTAATTTATCTGAACTACGTTGTCGACCCTAAGCGAATTAGTTTATTTTTCTATATGCATATATACACACTGAACACCAATAAATTACAATTTCTCTATCTACAGTATAAACATCAACCAATAATGAGCAGTATGAAATAAATGCAATAATGCGTCCAATGTTAATATTTTTTCTAAATAATGATTGTGCAACAAGTCTAATATGTTCAAGGAAGCAGTCTGAGTCAGAGATTGTCAAGGAGATTGTCAGGTCAATTGAGAGTGGTACTCAAGAATGCATAAAATTTAGACTCCCATTTAATGACAATTTAATCTGACACATTCCCAGTCAGCATGATAACAATGAAATCAAAACAAACATTGGAACATTAATTTAACCTGTCATATGGCCAGTCAGCATGACACGAATGCTTGGTCAGCATGACAAGAATGCTTGGTCAGCATGATAATAATGCTCTGTCAGCATGAAACATTTCGCAATATGCTTTGTCAGCATCAATCTGATTGGCTGAAAATTACAAATGCTTGGTCAGCATGACAGGAATGCTTGGTCAGCATCAATCTGATTGGTTGAAAATTACAAATGCTTTGTCAGCATCAATCTTATTGGCTGAAAATTACACATGCTTTGTCAGCATGAATCTGATTGGTCAGAGCTTTCCATCTACTAGTATAAATAGTGCTCGCTCCATCTGAAATTTCATTTGTGCTGAAATGGGACCTTTCAACTGCAAGCTTTGTGGCACGACGTTTTCGCGGAAGGACAACCTGCTCCGACATCTCAAGGGGAAACATTCCAGCGGAAGAGAAGAAGTATGGACTTGTCTAACTAGAACTTGTCTGGCATGGTGTAAAGTTCTTGCAAGCTAACCTTATGAGATCGGCTTCGAAATTGCCGACCACACGGAGGCATCTGCTGCACAAAAGCAGTAGCATGTCCAACAGTGTGGAAATAAAAGGGCCAGCGACGACAGGCGAACCTGGAATAGCCAGGGGAAGCTCCACCCATCGCGGAAGTCGCTGGTTGAAAAGCTTGCAAGGATTTTACAGCATTACCGTTGCCAAGTGCAACCATGCCATGAGTGTCTTTTTGCAGTCCTAAGCAAACTGCAAAAGGAATTGGCTCCTTTGCTGCAGCAGCGCCTTTGAGCGTTTTGCACGCTGCAGCATTTGGCCTAGTGGCGGGAGTCGGCAATCTTCATAGCAGAGGTAGTAGGTGGGAGACCCCTCGCGGCTCTGTGCTCATAAAACTTTAGATTTTTTCTGAGGAGCACAACTAGCGTTGTACCCCGAACCTGAAGCTATGTCGGAATAGGGTGCTGTCATTGAGGAGAACTAACTTCAAAATAACCATGTGGGGTGTCATTCAAGAGGAAATTGATCAGAGATTCCAAAAATGCCAAAATGTTGTCAAAATTTTAAAATTTTTTAATATGCAAATGAGGTATCGATTTTTAAAAATTCAAAATAACCATGACATGTTGGGTGTCATTCAAGAGGAAATTGATCAGGGGGGGGGGGGGGGGGGGATTCCAAAAATGTCAAAATTTTATCAAAATTTTAAAATTTTTTAATATGTAAATGAGGTATCGATTTTTCAAAATTCAAAATAACCATGGCATGTTGGGTGTCATTCAAGAGGAAATTGATCAGGGATTCCAAAAATGTAAAAATTTTATCGAAAAATTTTAAAATTTTTTAGTATGTAAATGAGGTATCGATTTTTAAAAATTCAAAATAACCATGACATGTTGGGTGTCATTCAAGAGGAAATTAATTAGGGATTCCAAAAATGTCAAAATTTTTTCAAAATTTTAAAATTTTTTAATATGCAAATGAGGTTTCGATTTTTCAAAATTCAAAATAACCATGACATGTTGGGTGTCATTCAAGGGTTTATTTATCAGTGATTCCATATATGTCAAATTATTTTTCTATATTTTAAAATTTTTTAATATGCAAATGAGATATCGATTTTTCAAAATTCAAAATAACCATAACATGTTGGGTGTCATTCAAGAGGAAATTAATTAGGGATTCCAAAAATGTCAAAATTTTTTCAAAATTTTAAAATTTTTTAATATGCAA
>JASAND010021203.1:0-22008 GCA_030248195.1 Trissonchulus latispiculum | reverse complement strand
AAAACTGAGCAAGAACTCAGTAAAGGCAAGAGAGAAAAGCCTTCAAAGGGTAAACGGGTACGTACGAAACATGAGAAGACAAAGAAAAAGATCAAGTCTAAGGTAATGGACCCAGATTTTCCGGACAAATTTTTTTGAGGATATTTTACTTTCATATTCTGATGCGACATCAACCGAAGAAAGTTTTGACGAAAATTCTGATGCTAATTCTGATTTGTCAAGTGTGGAACAAAAGGTTTCCTACTCGCAGCCACAAAAGGCACCAAAAACTGAGCCTATTTTTAATAATCGGAACTACTTAATGGCTTTTGCTAAGAAAGGTAAATATTTTGTTGGAGCTTAAGCAAAAATTCCTCCATTCATTCGCCAGTGGTTGTAGTGTCTGTCTCTGGTTTGAATACTTTAGCTTTACGAGATACTGGTGCGACTATATCGGTTATTTCGAAAAGCTTTGTTGAGCATTTACAAAAGAAGTCACCAGAGGCACTCACGCCCGGCGAGCGACGTTTTGCTTCAGCTACAGCAGATATTGGTACTCCGATAGATTTTTCTGGATCAGTCAAATTGAATTTGTCTTTTCAAGGATATATTTGGCCTCATGAATTTCTTATCAGTGAACATTGCCCATATGATATTTTACTGGGTTCTGACTTTCTTTCAACATACAATTGGTCAATGTTGTTAGGCAGACATTCAATTTATCATCCTCTTTTTGAAGAAGTACCTCTTTTAGGTGCACCTCAATTGGATAGTATTTTACAGGTTCTCGGGAAAGAAACTCCAAAGGTCTCGAATATTTTTCTTAGAGTTGGGGTTAGTGTGCAACCTAATTCAGAAGCATGGGTTCCAATAGCTTGTGAATCAAGTGAACAAAATCCAAATACCGACGATAATGACGAAGTTCTTTCTCTCATACGTACTCATGCAACTCATCCAAAGTGCAACTCAAGACAGCTCCTTGGCCTTCACGTTTTCAAGATCCACCAAAAATGGTACGAAATTCTATGAACATTGTAGAAAAGTACTATTGATATGTAGTTCCTGGTATTGTTTCTAATGAAAATCAATCTCAATACGTTCGAGTGTGGAATCCTGGTCCTGAAGCTTTGGACCTACGGAAGGAATGCTATTAGCTTATGCTGACGACTTAGTTTCTGTGAAAAATCCTAAAGGCGATGAAGCTTTTCTGCATATGGGTGATAACTGGTTTGAGCAGGAGTACGTATGTGAGTCAGATCTTCTTAGGGAGAAAACCCAATTCACTCAATTCTGCTATCCACAGTTCAAACATTAGGGAAACGATACACGAAGGGCAACAACAACCTAAAGAGGAAAAGTCGTTGACAAAGGAAGAACAATATGAACAATTTCTGAAAGAAGCTTAGGGACATAAATTCGAATGTTCGGAAAAATCCAAGGAAAGGTTCAAGAAGCTATTACGTAAGTACGTACATGTCTTTGCTACGCCTACTAACTTAGGAAAATGTACAACTGGACAACATCTGATTGACACTGGTATGGGTGGACCCGTAACAGCTAAGGCCTACAGAGTGAATCCAATTGAAAGACTACAAATTGGAGAACATATTCGGAAGATGTTGGATCAAGGTATTTGTTCTCCATCGAATAGCCAATGGTCATCTCCATGTATGTTGGTAGGTACGAAGGATGGAACAACAAGGTTTGTCATCGACTATAGGAATCTAAACAAAATCACCAGGAAAGACCGGTATCCACTACCTAAGATAGATGAAATTCTAGATATGTTCAGCAAAGGAAAGTTTTTCTCCACCTTAGATCTTAATAGTGGCTGGCTACTGCCAGATAGAAATGCATCCACCTCACAAAGAGAAAACTGCATTTATTTCACATATGGGACTTTTCCATTTCAATGTCATGCCATTTGGATTAATCAATGCCCTAGCCACTTTCCATCGCATAATGGAGCGTATTTTTACTGAACTTCCAGTTTACATCGATCATTCCCTGATCCCTTCAAACGACGAGGATCACCATTTGAAAATATTGGAAGTCGTTTTTCAAAAATTGACTGGCCATGGTCTTCGATTGAAAATGACAAAGTGTGTCTTCTTTCGCAAACGAGTTGAATACCTGGGATACTTTATTTCAGAGAAAGGCATTGAAACTGACTCTCGTAAAGTAAGTGCAGTTCAAAATTTTCCTGTACCTAGAGCAATTAAGCAGCTACGTGGATTTTTAAGTATAGCAGGTTACTATAGTCGATACCATAGCCGTACCTTTGAATAATCTACTGAAGAAACAACATTGTTTTCATTGGACTGATGAATGCCAAACAGCGTTTGATAGTTTGAAAACAGCGTTAACTCATGCACCTGTGTTGGCATACCCAAATTGGGATAATCCATTTTTGTTAACAACTGATGCTAGTATTCAAAGTCTCGGTGCGGTACTAGAGCAAGAACAAGAAGGTGAATCAAGACCAAAACCAATCGCTTATGCAAGTAGATCTTTAGTAGGTGCAGAAAAGAAGTACGAAATATACGAACCAGAAGGATTAGCTGAAGTTTGGGCAAGTAAACATTTTCAACATTATTTAAGGCATCGTCAATTTACCTTATATACGGACAACGAAGCTCTTAAGTACATCTTTACCTGTCCAAAACGTCAAGGCAATAGTAGATTAGCTAAGTGGCATATAGCATTGCAAGAGTACAAATTTACAGCCTTACATCGAAAAAAGGTTGACAACCCAGTAGCAGATGCTCTTTCGCGTAATCCAAAGTCCAAGGACAACATTTTGGCTAACATTGCGACGGCGGATTCTTGATTGCAGCAAGTACGTACGCAAAATAACAACACAAAAACAACATCTGAAAACGAAGAAGAGTTTGATGTAACTGAGGACATGTATCCACCTCTATTCGCTATTGAAAAGTTTTCTGATGAAAGTTGGAGTCAAGCTTTGGATGAAGATCATGAATTTGGTCCTTTAAAAGACTATATGAAAACTGGTCGTTTAACAACGGACGAAAATGTTTGGCGTTTAATTCGTTTTGAATCGGATTTTGTTTTGGAAAACAGTATATTGTATAGACATCATATTGACTCGTGTAGACGAAGGAGACTAGCGTTACCTCGACAAGTGTGCGTCCCACAAAAGTTTCGGAACTATATCTTACATCAGTACCATAGTGCAATGGATACTGGTGGACACCAAGGAGTACCTCAAACTCGTTATAAGATAGCTACTATATACTATTGGCTAACGTTAACTAGAGATGTAACAACATACGTACGTAACTTTATTGTTTGTGCGAAGTTTACTATTGGACCGTAACAACCGCAAGCTCCTATGCAACCTTATCCACCTGTGACTAGGCCATTTGAAAGGATTTACCTAGATGTTTGTCATTTTCCAACTAGTAAGAAGCAAAAGGTCTGTGTTCTTGTTTTGATAGATCAATTAACACGTTGGGCAGAAGCGTGGCCTCTTAGGAATGAAAAATCTGAAACGTTAATACGTACGCTTGAATTTATTTTACGTTATGGCGTACCTAATAAAATAGTCACGGATCAAGGCCCAAATTTTCAGTCAAAAGTAGCGTCGACATTCTTTAAGCTACTAGGTACAAAGAAGCTACGTACGACAGCTTATCACCCTCAGTCTAACGGGCTTGTAGAAACGGTAAATGGTACTATACGTGAAATAGTTAAGAAATAAATAGATACGTCACAGAAGGACTGGGATATAAAACTCGCTTTTGCAATGCATGCGTATCGAACATCTTTTCATTCTACCATTCAAGATACAACGTATTTTCTACTTTTCGGACGCGACTGTCAAGTTCCTGAAGATCTGCTTTTAAAAAGTGAATAAACCTGTTACTTCTTTAAATGCTTATAAAACAACAGCTATGCGGGAATTAACGGAAAATTGGCGTTTGACTTCGCAAATAATTAAGGACAAAGCTGACTTGGTTAAGCAAAGGTATGATATAAATGTGCGTATGAAACATTTTGACGTGGGACAGCTAGTTATGCGAAATATATCTCATATACCAGTACGTACGGGACATATGGCAAAGTTGGCTCCAAAATATGATGGTCACTACCGCATCATTGAGAAGATTTCGGAACAAAATGTGAGTTTACGGTGCTTACAAACTGGGAAGGTAAGTAATCCAATTCACGTCAATGGACTCAAGAAACTACCAGATGTGCGTCCTGAACTTACTGATGATACAGCTGTACAATTTAATGACTTATTCCAAGATAAGCCCGAGGAAACGGCGTCGGAAAACAGGGAGAACAATAACAATGGCGCTGGTAGCAATACTGAAGAGTTAGAAAATGCTACAAACGAGGTCGAACAAAGGCACAATGCCATTGAAGAACCAGATCAAGACGAAACTGCATCCAATGCTAGTCAGGAAATGGCTATAATCATCAAGCAGGTTAACAACACTACTGCACCAGCACCGTATGACGAGTTAATAGGTCATTTATTCCAACTTTACTGCGTCCTATACCAAATTTATTCCGTTTTGTCAACACTATGGCTCTTCAACTATAGTCATCAATTTTTCTGCAAGGTACTATTTTGAAGTCTATGTTATTTTTTCTGCTGTTAAGGCATAGTTGCCTTTAATTCAGTGTATTTATTCCCACTTTATTATCGGCCGGTTTAATGTAGTATTTGTCTCTATCATTTGAGCTATCTTTTCAACCATTATTGGCCTAGTTCTCCTTCATCTAATACTCAACTTACTTTGCACAACACTTGCTTTCTATTCTAATTTAAGGTAGTTCTTTTGTTCATTGCTTTGTCGTTCACTATAGCTAGGTCAAACAAGCTATATCGACGGCTAGATAAAACCGTGGAGCCCGATTCATGGCATAACTCTTTGGAAGATCTATCCTAGCACATCTGTCTTCTAACTGTGAAGATTGCAGCTCCCGCCTATGGGACTCGATTTTCTCTCTGGCCTATTACTACGGATATAACGACTCCACCTGATGGCAACTTCAGTCTTCTGAACTCCGATCTTGTTTCGAGTTCATACGGCTTTGAACTCTCCCCGAAAGTTATTCTGAAGACCATCACCACAACCAAATAGTTTTAAATTGCAACGACAACAACTAGAAGACAGCGCATCATTATAGACATTTGAACTTTCAATCGTTTTGTGTACATGCTTTATATACATGTTCACTTGTTTGTAAATATGTATATGTATTTTTGTTACTTGTTTGTCTATATATGTATTTTTGTCGATTGTATCTACGTATTTGCTAGCATTTGTGTGAGTTGTTTTGCCGGCTTTGCAAGGTATTGTTTTTGTGCGCGCTTTGTGATATGTATATAATTATTTTGTGATTGTGATATTGTTTGAAACTATATTGTATTTTGCATGGTAGCTATGTAATCATATCTTGTCTATATTTGTATACATTTGTAATGTATCCCTTTCCCCAGATTCATTTCCCTGTATATGAATACGTATGTATGTATTGAGTTTTCCTGTTTTTGTCGGAAGATCGGGTGATCTTTGTTTTCAGCGGCGGAGGAGAATCCGTTCGCAATGCTTTAAAATTTCAAATTCGCAATTTTTTGCTTCATAATACTTTAATATTTCAATATTTAGTGTTATATTCATGCTTCGGTAGTTGTACAAATTATTTGTTAGCTAGGACTTTTCTATTTCTAGTAATCTAGTTAGGATTGTATTTTGTCTGTGAATTGTTTGTAGCTAGGATCTTTGTGTTTGTTTGACTTGTATTATGTATTATGTTGAGCTAGGAATTGTGTTCAGGTCATGTATAGATTAGTTATGCTTTGTATAGTAGCTAGAGCTTTTATCTATAGATAATTGTGTGATTGTTTGCATGTTTGTTTGGTTGTTTGTGAGTGTACTTGGTTTGCCGTATATGTCTGTATGCATGTTGTAACTGTGGATCATATTAGTCGGTATAACTTTTCTATGTGGGATTATGTTTCTATTTTCTGAATATTCGGTTTTCTTTCCTTGGTTTGGTTGCAACTACTTGTCAACTACTTATTGTCTTTCGGGTGTTCTGTTACTCCCTGGGTTTCGCTATTTTCGCCTGGCTATGACTTCCATTTTGCTACCACTTCTAACTTTAATTCTCTTAACTTCTATTTGTAGTTTCTTTCTTGTAACCATGGGTAAACGTGCCTGGATACGTTCCTCATAACTGGTCTCATGGGATTTGTGTGAGATCTACCTTTTTAACGTTGAAATTTTCCTCAATTTTCAATTACAGAATTACGGTAGCATTCCCTCTCGTCCTTGTATTTTAGCAGGCGCTAAAATTTTTCTATCCAGGGGATGATGTCAAAAACCAGTAAAAACCGGTTGCAGTCTAACAGCTCCAAAAGGCAACATTTCCTAATTCGCATATTTTCAAACGTTTTAGCTGATTTGCACGTCGCTTCTTCCAACGTCTTATTGACAATCAACTAAGTCTTGTGGGTTCTTTTTGATATGTGTTGTTTTTCTGTCCACGAATTTAGGGGTGCCTCTACATTATGTTTTGTGATTATTATTGGACTTCTGCTGGCTATATGGATCCATTTCTTCGGTAAAGTGTTGTAATCGGTCCTCGTGATCGTAGTTGATTTAGGGACTTAGCTTATTAGATTTGGTAGGTAGGAGCTAAATTGTTAGACTTAGGCTCGGTCGGTTTAGCCTGTAATCGCAAAGCCCTTAATCCCCAGGCTAAGTCCAGACAGTTAGCCTGAGGATTAACAGATTGACTGTTCATTTTGCCATTGTCCCCTACAACAGGCCGCGAAGCTGCCTAGTCTTTCATTTTTGCTCTGTATTATACAGACGACCTAAACCATATTTGAACAAAAAACCTATTTGAGCCAAGCAAAGAAGAATTGCAACTTCCAAAAGTGTATTTCTAATCGAGAGCCTGTGCACAAGCTACTAGCTTATATATATATATATATATATATATATATATATATATATATATATATATATATATATATATATATATATATATATATATATATATATATATATTTAGTATATATATATATGTGTGTGTGTGTGTGTATATACGTCAGTAATTCTTTAATTTCCTTGTCGGGAGTCTTATTAAATTAGGTTTCATAATATGACGTAATGAAATGCAAACTTCGAGAAGATTTTGATATCAGGCTTCGTGAAATCATAAAGTTTGCTTTAATTTACAGAAGCCCTAAACTAGTCCAAGCTTCAGCTTCAACACCCATGTCTCCTGTCGAAACGTTTTAATTGGCTAACCTAATCGATGGTTTAGGGACAAGCAAAGGTGAAGTTACGGTACTCGTACATTCCCTACGGTATCACTACAGTACGTAATTATCAAGTTCGTTGCAACTGTTTGTGACTTTTAGGGTACGCCGTTTATTTATTTCTTAGCTTTGCTATGTTCACAATGGTAGTGTGTTGTGCTTTACTGTTTCCGGTTCGAAGTTCTGTATTATTTGAGGTTTTTTGCTAGTGTGATATGCGAATTCGTTTGAGGTATCACTATATATCATCTATCCTCAAGGATTCCTATTTGTCCAAAAATGGCTTAGGCTTAGGTTTCGGCTTATAATAAGATTTGATAGGACTGAATACTAATAAATAGCCAACCATACATACATGTATCCGAAACTTAATCACCGTCATATCTTCTGGTTCGAACGTCCCCCCACAAATTTACCTGATTCTACCGTAGTTTTAATATGTAGCATAGATTTCGACGATTCTGAGATCATTAGAAAATGTTGTGTAGTTTGCGCCGTTATTCTTACTAGTTTCATTCAAAGTCAGCAACACTTTTACGTAGTGATTTATCCTGGATTCAAAGTAAACCACATGTTTCAGGTGAATAGCGATGATGGATAGTTCAGGTAAAAGGCTTGGATGTCCACATTCCTAGCTTAATTATTTATACGTTTTCCAAGGCAATAAGTGAGATTCGCGTAAGCAGTCTTTGTTCTTGTCTTTAAGTGAAAATTTCTGAACCAAAGCTGGATACGAATGAGACAGAGTTTAATATCATATTTCCTAACGCCATTAGCTTCTGTTGAACTCTAAAATAGTAGTATATGCCTAAGCTTTAAGCCTTCAGTTTTCATGAATGTATCCGTAATTCAGGTATATACTTAATTTTAATCGCACAGAACCCTTAGAGTTTCAAGTTTTCAAGACAGCTTTTTGTGAGCGCTATTTCAAATTCCTATTTAATTTAGCTTCTTGGCATTTTTGCCAAGTCATCTAAAAACAGTGACAGCCTGTATAACAGACAACCTACGTGCTGTTGCAAGGTGAGAAGGAACGCGAACGTCCCCCCAAATTAATTTCCAATCTTCTCGCCAATCAAACCAACTCAAGCGTAACTTTAATTTTGATCACAGTAGCAACAGTAACTGAACTATATTGGCTCTTAAAATTGATGAAACTACTGTGTAGAACTGAGAGCGTCTTTTGACATTGAAAAAAGATCACCTCGATGTCGACTGAGTTTCTGTGCCTTCGTTATGAATCAAAACTTGAGGAAGATCTAGAATATATATTATTGGAAATGGAAAGGTGCATGTAAGTATCTTAAATACCTATATTGTTTCCCTATGTTCAGGTACATAGGAAGTGAGAAACAAATCACGTTTTCTCCAGTGAAAGTTAAAGCATCAGCTTCTTGCCACTTTTGCATTTTCCAGAACTGCTACTGGATCAAGCTGCTGGAGTGTTGTTTTAGTAAACTTTAGGTTCCATTTCTTGAAACAAATTGTCATTCAATTTACTATGTTTACTTATGTAGTTTTCTTTCTTAAACCAAACTTTCCACTTTTGTTTTGTCATTCTCAACGAAACGAGCACCTTTATTTTTAGGCTCTCTCATTTTATGGTTCAGCTTCATCAGGCTCATGATTAGTTATCCAACCTTGGATAGGATCCAAAAAACAATAAAATAACCACAATACGTCTTACTCTGGACAAATTTCAGTTTCTTTAGGAAAGTCTAAGTGCGTTGTCTTCAGGCCAGACTTCATTTCATTTTCAATTGACTGATGAGCCTTTTCTCTATCACTTCTAAAATACTTTTATTTTGGCTCAATCTGTTCCTCAAGACAGCAAGAAATAAGCTTAATTCAACTAAATGTGGGCAACCACGGCTTATGGTTGTCATTTACTAGATTGCTTTCATTCTAAAGTACATTTTTGCACTGGCAGTGTACACATCTGTAGAGGTAGAACTACGGAGTATACATATTATATACTGCCATTATTTTCAAAAAGCCAAAATCAAAAGCAATTAATATAATGTAAGTTTTGCTAGTAAACAGTCAAATGCAAACTAAACACATTGATTTCTTTTTCAAATAAAATCAGAAATAATTTTCGTGATTGGACATTTCTGAAATGATCAGGTTTATATATTCGACCGTTTGCCCATGAATTTTGTAGCTCATCTCAAATTTCAACAGAAAATCACTGTAACGGTATCCAAGCTATTGTTCTTATAATATATTATAATGCTTTTACGACTTTCATATGGAATGTGAATTGAGTTATTTCCCGGTTACAAATACTAAAGTTTAAACATTTTAAAAGGAAAATAGAATTGCAGCTTGCAAAAAATTTTAAGCTAATTTCCTCACCACTTTTTGGCTTGAGCCAATTTCGTAAGGAATCTCAGAGATCCTTCATGTGTTTCCGACTGAACAGCATTAGTCCACGTCCGGAAAGGTTCTGCAACTTCCAGTCACGTCCTGTCAAAGAATTATTTCTGTATTGAATTGAAAATTCTTTCCAGAGTTTAGCACACTTTCAAAAGCTCGATTTCCTCAGTACATTTTTTGGTTTCAAAAAATGATGTTTTAAGTATAAAAATATCTGACTGCAAAAGAAGAGGAGTAGGTAAACTTTGTCAATGAGCATAAATACCAGCTTTATTTTTTGTGACGTTGGGAGAACTCCTGCAATATAAACACTGAAGGCATATGACGTTTCCATATATAATTTTAACCATGGCTTTCGCAGAAAATCCAGATAAAAATATTTGCATTAGGGTAGTAGTTTTGTTCGAAAGGTGACAATTTCTTCACGACCGAACCGATCTACAAAGGCAGCTATCGCACTAAACCTACTCGCCTTAAACAATGTCTGAATTTTTTGTGTATGTCGCATCGGTCATCACCGCAGTGTTGATGTACAATGTGTGCAATAAAACTGTAACGACGTATAAATATTGTTTTATCGATGAAAGATATGATGTTATTGTTCTCCAACGGGGCACTGGAGAAATAAAAAGCTTCTTCATATATTTTACATATTTTTAAGACAAAATGGCTAAAATAGAACAGATTAAAATCTGATGACTACTGACTATGTACATAGTATGTACTACCCTGAACTGTAGAAAACAGGAAAAAATTAAATCGTTCAAAATATATAGTCCAGTTAGGTTGTTGATTCGATCTCAATCTCCGGTTTAACATTTTTGGTTATCATTTAGCCTGATTAGCAATAATCGATAAGATTGTTTGATTGGTTGAAAGGAATTACACCCTCTTTTTCATCAGTACTCGGTACATGAACCCTGCCTATGTATCTTTCTGCCATAAATTTGAAGTTGAAGTTGAAAACGGAGTTAAGTATCTTTTTTCCTGTACTGCCACACCCCCGTTGCATTTGCGAGGAGGGGTAACACCAGACTAAATTTTCATGGGGTCAGCGATCTGGCGTTGAATAATTGCATAAGCAAATGCCCGAGGCGAAGGCAAGGCTACTGCCGGGGCAGAAATCATCACGATGCTTTGACCGCATCATGACCACCCGACAGCTTCATTCAAAGGGTTTCCCCTCTGGACGGCCAACTCCTTGAAAAACTCGGGGGATTACTGATACTGCCGTACCAGACTATAGTACAGAATTTGATTGTTACCAGCTGGCAACAGACAAGTTTGAGAGATCGTCTTTTAGAAAAACTAAAATTAAATTGAATGGATCCTACGGATCCTAACTTCCGTGCTTGTGGCCGGCTAGTGCAGAGGGTGCCTTCTCCCCTCCGGATGGCCTATGATAAAGCAATACACGTGTGCTGCTTCTCTTGATTGTTTAATACATTCATTTTTAAAGAAAATAAAACAAGAAACTTAGCTTTGTTGACTGTATTACCAAACTTCCAGCTACTTCATCATCGCCATTACCACTTTTACGGATCCGCTGAAACTTCTGCCCAGTTGTTTATATTATCCTTTATTTAAGTTAAGAATCTGTGTGTAATTAACCACTCTGACCACATGAAGTTACCTTTTCCAGCTAGGTTCCACCATTCCTCAGTGACAGATGATATCAGTATAGTAGCCCTTCTTTGACTTTTTACACTAGGTCAAAGCTAACACGTGAATCCAAAAGCCCAAATCAATTCTAATGTTCTTACTTTTAACTCATTAGAAGAACACTGATTGAGTAGCGTTTACAGAAACAATTCAAATAAGGAATCAACTATCAGCTGCTTTTCAATTATAACTTATTATTGATTTATGTAGTGGTGTATTTCCCCAACGTATGGTCAGTCTGTGAGTTGTAATTAAAGTAGAGATGATTCCGTTTCTGCGTTATGAACCCAAAAAATATAGAAGCAAATATATAAAGGTTTCTGAACTTAGCTTTTATGATAGACTACTCTCTTTCACGTCGTAGATCCGATCTCGTTAATTATCTTGTTTCATATCATTTAAATTAAAAATTGAAATAGTTATTCCTTGAAAACCATTATCCCAACTAGCAGTTTGGGATTAGAATACTCCAAAATATTATCAGCATTATATTTAATGTGTGTCGTTATATATAATTTAGTTCTCTGAACACAACGCTGAAGCATTAAGCATGGCCGCGTCAACTAAACAATTGCTCATTTGTTTGTTTGTAATTGTTATTCTGTCAATTGCCGTCGATTCATTTCCAGCTGCTTCTAACTTATTTTCCAATAATTATCTCGGCAGTTATGTAAATGCTCCGTCCGATAAACGATGGGCAGTTGGATTCAACAGTCAGGGAAAGTTAGATCAGCTAAATTCAAGACAACCTTGGCTCTACGGGAACGGATTTGACAGATGAACATTGAATCAATGAAGCCATGGTATCATCAAAATTATAATACGTAAATGGAAACTAAACATTATGTTGTCATATCAGTATTAAGATTCTCGTCACAGTATTAAGGTATTACTTGTGTCCAAGAAATGCCGTGGTTAAACAAGCAAATAAACCTGTAAATGTTTACGGCTTCATAGATTTTGCAATGAACTTATAATTTTCTTTGCATCACGTAATGACGCCCGACCAAAGCACCGTTTGGAACGGGAACGTCGCCAAAACATTATGCTTCTTCACGTATGGTGCAGGTATATCTTTAGAGCCAATCAGACTGCAAAACTCTCTAATGGAGGACGAATTGGAATAGCAGATTATTGTAGCATTAGCTTTATTGTCAAAATGGGGGGATGCCAAGCTATAACTTCCCGTTTGGGGCGTTTTCAACATCCAATCAATTTCTACGGAGATAAGCCTCTACTAGCAACCCCCCCCCACTCCGTCAAACAGGGGCCTCTTCGCCAACCACACACTAAGAGGAGAGTGGGTATGCTTGCCGACCCTCCTCCAACACGGAGAAAATTCTAATCGGAGCACGGTTACGCAATAATAAACAAGAGGGGACGCAGGGTGGCCAACTCTTCCTCTTCTTCTTCTTTCACAAAAGTATATATAATTATGTGCTCTTGAATCTTGATGTTAACAAAAGTAAATAGATATGAATGTGACAGCTGGCAGGCTAATGGCAGGCAGGCTTTGCACGCTGACGACTTCCCCTCCACACTGCACGTTCAGGGGCTCACCGTTAGCGTGCACAGCATGTGCCTGCCGTTGACAACAGAGTTTTTAAAGCGATGCAGATGCGCTATATGAGACGAATTTATGTAGTTGTCCTATCGTAACTCGCATTCATTCACAGGCGTGTGTGTGCGTTGTACTGCTGTGTGTGTACCTTCCTCATAATATATATAGTTCTTACTTTATTACACTACAACTCTCGTTTATTATAAGTTACGTAGCCAGACATAGATCTTGGTCTACTTGCTGTTTCAAAAAGTGGAGGTGGTCGCAGAGGCTTTCTAAACTTGAGTCTCATTTTGTGACAGTCCAATATTTCCAGAAAATACTGTACACAGTGAAACTCTTCCATCACCAGCGGAGGTGGTTCATTGGAACAGAATTTGTGGCATTCTTCTGGCATGTTGGAATTTGAATCAGAACAGCAAAATGTGTTGTTGTATCCTGCACTGGCACACTGGAGATATTTTGATGCATAAACAATGTCACAGCCTTCACTGTTTGTATCAAAAACCTACATAAAGTGAAAAAGTGAACATATATTGAGTGGGTAAAAAACCGACAACCTTCGAATTTCGACACTATGCCATTGCGATGATGAACGAGTAAAACCAAGAGTACATAATGATAAGAGTATGCCAACAGGCAAGCTCTATCAGAGCAAAAACTATGCTCTGTTCGCTAACGGCTACTTTTGCGTTTAAGGTTAACTCAATCCTTTCGGTGTACAGGTTAAACGAGTTAAAACAGCTTATCTTAACTTGCCCGCAGAGTTAAAATAATTAAAAATGCTCATTCTACTTACTCTTAACTTGAGTGCGAAAAGGCCCGTAGCGCGAGATTGGAAATTTCTCAAACCTTCTCGAAACCCAAATGATAGATCATTTCCCAGAACGGTTTTTAACAGAGTCTGTGTCTGACGTGGTCAAAGTCAACAATTGGACAGAGTTGAAGCGGAATCTTCGTTTAATGACAAACTGTCCAGAGCCTCCGTTTCTATAACCGATACAACGTAGGGCGGCCGTCCACAGATCCCTTAATGAGATCCCAACTTAATTGTCGCTTAAATTGTTTTTTAAATTCGACTTACTATATTATCAGACGCTTCGTAGTGACATTTGCTGTGACAGTGCTGAGGTAGTTCTCGGCGGCAGCACAGCTGAAATTCTTTGTTGATTCCAGGAATTTTCATCTGCAACATGAACTTTGTACTAGTCACATATTTATTGATTTATTTATTCTGTCCATTAGTACACTTTCTATAGATGATACATAACAAATGCTCAATCTGATGATTCAGCAACAAAATATATCATTCAAATTGTAGAAATACCTCCTTTGCTCCTTCCATCCATCTGGAACTGTTCTCCTTAGGTTTTGATCGCTTTCCATTCTGTAAAAGTTTCGGTCGGTCCGGCCTTTTCATAGTTTCTGCTATACAATAGTCCTGGCATTCTCCGTTCAGAAAAGGACATGCCCAAACACCAATATTTTTGCAGGGAATTCCAGCAAAAGACTCCAAATTAGAGGCCGTAATTGTTGCAAAAGCTGCGAAGTGGATGAAAATTGTGATGAAGAATTCGTTAAAAACCATTCTTTATTAGATTCGATTCCACATTGAATTAGAAGTTTACAAACTTAAACGTTGAAGAAACATCACATTCACAGTTACGTTGAATCTAAAACTGGTTTCTTCTTTTTGTGCAGTTTTATTAAATTTGCCTGAAGTTAGAATAGATGTATATAATATTGCAAACTGTTTTATCCGAAATGTGAAAAGAAGCAGTAGTTTTCGCAGTCCGACCGGAAATATGCGATTTTGAAAGATACTGCAATTAACAACTATTCCATTCCAACACGATATTGTCTTCCTTAGAATTAATTCCATTTATTTGCAAAGCTACAATAGTTGGGCAAATTAAAACTATACGTAAACACAAAAAGTTTTATAACATTTAGTGCTATCTCATTGTGGTGTAGAAAATTTCTTCACATATCTAATTTTTTAGAAATTGTCAGATTTCAGTCCTTCTCGATGACAGGGGATAACCACATCAATTAGATCTAGAAAACATTCTTTGTGCTTCAGGGTCAGCTCGTCTGGGCCGTCTGGTCTGCAGAGTACCATACAATGCTCTCCTTTTGCAGCCAATCCATTAGTGGCACAACAATCAGTGTTATCGTTGTTATCGCTGGCGCACCAGGAAAACTTTTTGATGTAGGTCAGTAGTGGACATTCACCTCGGTTCACGACTTCTTGCAACTATAAGAAGTAGCGTTTAAAGGTAAAGGCAAGGCAAAGCTTTGATTTTCAATGCTAATTTACGTCCAATAAATAACATTAATACTGGCATCATATCGCTACTGCTCACGATGCACGCTCAGTTTTAGTGCCAGGATATCGGATCTTATATAGCATAAATCAAAACTCGACGATCTTTCTATTGAGCTGCAATGTAAAATTTGATAGTGGATGGACGCAACTTTTCATTTGTTTGCTTCTCAAAACTTTGAGTGCCGAGGGTGAGAAACTATTAGATAACTTATAATAATCAACAACTAACAACAAAAAACTAACTGATTACTAAACATATAACCTGTTCGAGGGTCAAATCGTAGCGACACATGTCGGCACAACCTGGAATCAGTGCTTCGCAGCAACTTCGAAAACGATAAGCAGCTTCTTCGTCACCAACACCATGTTTATTCTGAAAATTAAAGTTAAGACTTTACTAAAGCAGCCAGGCGACATTATCATACGTTTCATAATTTCCTAAAAAATTTAATTTTATATATACCAATTCTATTGATATCCTGTTCCCCTATTAATACCACAATATTTGAATACATTCTCACCAAATTCTTATCCTTGTTTGATGGTCTCTCGCTGGATTTTGACGTGTCTGATTTATCACTGCTTTTCCCCTCACTCGATCCGCCAGAACAGACATCCGGGCACGAAGAAGCAACTGAGCTCGAGCTGCAAAACGCTTTGCTAATTCGATCACAAGAAACACTCCCGACATCGCTTTTGGCGTCGATCGTAGAGATCACAAAGAAAATCGCAACAGAAACGGAAATAACGTGTCGTGACATCGTTACTTCAACAGGAAATTCGACTGGTTCGAAATTGAGGATTTCTGACTTTTTGCAAGAATTTATTATTTCTATTGGCTCCTATTTGGTGACGTTATCGAAAACTTGTCGGTGCAAAAACGTTTCTGCACTCAATTTGTACGAGTGATCATAAAAGCAGTGTGGCCTTTTAATAACTAAGGGTTTTGTTTCAAAGCAGATTAGTATTTATTCCCTACAGAAGTAGTGTTTCTCAAGGATTACACAACTTAAGAAGCTATTTAGGCATTAACTCTACTCTACTATCAAACGTCAAACTTTGACAACCTCATTCTAAAGCCTTAATAAAAATAGCTTCACTGGCTTGCACCAACCATTTTTAACTCGGTGTTACGTTAACTCGGTGTTAACAAGAGATAACCCGCAGTTAGACCGTTGCACCAAATTAGGTTAGCGTAACTCGGTGTTAACCTTAAGGTTAACTCAGTGTTAAACACCAAAAAGTTAACCCTCAGCGAGAGTAGGGTTAACCCTTATAGCGCCACTATTTCTAAGGATATTACTGTTATTATTATTCCTGAATTAAATTCTAAGATATAATGTAATAAATACTGTGTGACAATTGAATAAATGACCTTAGGACGATTCGGAAAAAGCTTCCACAAATTTCGCAATTCCTCAAAAATTGCTTTGACCACTTCGACAGCTATGGTGACTCTTGAAACGAAGGTTCCATTCAGAAAGAACATTGAGGTAAGGTTTAGATGGCATTAATTTCACAGCGCCTTTCCAGATCATTGTATTTCATTGCATCAAGTCCAGTACCAGAAAGTATTCTGCTAACCTTATTCTCCAGCCGATAACACCGAGTTAAATGGATGGCTGTAACCGCTTCCCGATTGGATGGAAACTGTTTCTGGCTCCCTACGGATTGGCTAACCCTCTATTAAAAGTTAACTCGGTGTTAACCTTCAGGTTTCGTAACACTGAGCTGAAAAGCGTTGGTGCAGAGGGTTAGGGTTAATCTTAACCATAAGGTTAACTCGGTGTTCTGTAACCTGCTGCACTCAGGGTTAACTCGGTGTTAACCTTAACTTTAATCTTATTTGGTGCAAACGAGCGTAAGATGATTTCGATAGCTCCGGTTTGACAAAGTGATACTGTGTATACAGTTATAATATAGTCCTTACGAAATAAAAGCACTTTAGAAAAGACAAGAAAGACCCTAAAGGTGAACTTCGATACCTCGACTCACTCAACCTTACATTGGTGTTGGGATTGGCAGAAATTTTCCTTGGTTGGCTTGGCTTGGCTGGAGTTTGAAGTTGGCCAGCCAATTGGCCGTTGGCCGGCCAACGACCAATGGCTGGCCGTTGGCCGCTGGTTGGCCGTAGGGTGTTTGTAAGCCATTGGCCGTTGTTTAATAGCTATTTGCCAACGCTGGATAATGAAATTTACTATTTTTATTCGTCTGCCGTACTTAATTATACTTCAACTTAATCAAACTTTATTCAAAATGGTTTTTCTAAACTCTAGCTCCAAACTGCGATATTTCTGCTTAATTTTACTGGAGGACTACAATGAATTGATGAGACGTTAACCACTGGACAAATTTAAAAACTAAGTTGTTAGCTGTTAGCACAATTAAAATTTGCATGCAATTAGCAGATTTTATTGAAAAATAATTGTAACTACGATAAATGATACGGACGTATTGCAAAGTTGGAGCTAAGTGTCAGCATCTTATGTAGGTAAACTGAAACTCTGTAGTAATTTATCTAATGTAACGATTATAATGCAGTATGTGCGCGATATTATGTAGCAAAATTTAATTTCTGCAACACAGTTGAATTCAGCAACACACAGAATCAGTAAATTTGAGCTTAGCCAGCAGTGGGCCATTGTCCGGCCAACGGCCAATGCCAGGAGCCAATTGGCTGAGATTTTTTCGGCCAACAGTCAATGGCTTGGCCGCCCATTGGCCGCACAGGCCAACGCACAACACTACCTTACATGCCTTCTTTCTGCAGTCAATATTCCAGGGACGAAATTATCATTAAACGAATAATGCATGTAATTGTAATTGTTTCCTTGTCGCCTTCACATATTCTTCGATTTTTCAGCAAAATAAAACGTATTTTATTTAAAAAATGTAAGGAAAATCCTTGGAAAGCTAGGCTGTTCTCATTTACGGTAAGCTAGTTGCAGTAACTTGAGACAGACTCATCTAACAGACTAATAATTCATATCCGAAGTAGCCTAGCAGCTTTCTAGCATGTTATCAAATCACAACCAATCTTTTTACTATACATAACAGAAAACAATTGAACAATAAAACAAAAACAGTTTCTGCAATGCCGGCCCTAAGAAGACGATTCTCCCAAATAGTCATCAGCAGATTTAGCTTCAGGACCACTGCCTTCACCACCCGACGTGTTAGCCCTTCCATCGCTATCAAGACTGGAAGTAGCAGCCTGCTCGGCCATGGAAACTTGTTGATTAAATTCGGCATACTCCGACGGACTAGTCTGAACAACTTTCATAATGCTTTGAGAAATGTGACCTTGCTAAAACAATAAACATACACAATCTAAGAAATCTGGAAAAATTCTTGCAAAACAGTAAACAGATTCATCACAGAAACCACATCAAGGATGGTACATGATCAAGGATGCATCAGTAAATCAGTTGTCCATGTATGCGCAAACTTGCCAAACCTATTATTGCAAAGTTTTACCTGTAGGGGTAGTAGACGCTGACTCATCAGAGCTGACATGACGATGACTATGCCCACTTTAAAGTTTTATTTTTGACACTAACATCAACAAACCTGATAGGAGGACAATCCATTTATATGCTCCAGGAGAGGCTCCCTCAAGTCAGGACAAAGCATGAAAACTTGTTTCAATTGAGCGGGCGGTAACTGCAGCAACACTTGAAAGCTCTTTGGTTTGGTCTTCTGACAGCATCTGATAAAGCCCTCCCAAACAAGTTGTTGCTTCCACACCTATTAAGTAAAAATAATGAAGCCACATTTAATTTTATTCAATCTGTACTTTTTGTACATGGTTGATTCCATCGGATGCAAGAAGCAGAAACGCAATAGACATAAAGTTGATCTCTTAAAAGGTTTCGGACTCGGCTCCACAAACAGACCTGCCTGCAAGCATTGATTTGAAGCGAAGAACCCAAAACTGTGAATTGTCATTGTGATCACGAAAATGTCGTGGGAGTGCCAGGTTCAAATCTAGTTTCATTCAATTCAAATCAAAAGTGCGTGTGTGTGCGTGAGTGCGTTTGCGCGTTAGCGTGTGTGTGGTGTGTATGACAAATAAAAAGTTTAACCCAAACCCCTACTGAAGCAAGGGTATTTGAAAGTTTATTCCGCACGCAATATGCGTCACAACGCCAACATATTAGCAGATATGTAAGCAGTCCCGAGACTGAAAGAAAAAATTTCTGTCAAGCACTGCGTGAGCATGGATTGTCAAAGTTGACAAAGCGAAAGAAAGCAAAGAATATTGAAAACCGAAAATAAAATCGCTAATAATAATTACCTTAAATTTTCCTTCGTTCTTGCGTCATTCTGTGTTTTTAGATGGAAAAATTTAGGTGAAAGAAAGAAATTTTTAGCATGAACATACCAAAAGACAAACTGATATTTTAAAATTTTTGAAATCTTTAAAAATTTCAAATTTTACAAAATTTTTCTCTCACAATTTTTCTGTTAGACTTTAGCTCTCTCTCTCTCTTCGTGCAGGCAATCGTCGCTGAGCATATGATTGGCAGGTCTATAGAAGGCCTGCCCTCTCCAAGAAGGACACCACCAACCGGGGAGCATCCCAAAGGACCTTGATTGAGGGGGACGCCCCTAGGATTTGCAAGCGACAGGTGGTAAGGGCCGGGCAGCGAATTAGCAGATGGTCTAGGTCGTCGTCTTCCTCCTGACAACGTTCACAAGTAGGGGATATGGTAGCACCTATTCGGAACCTGTACGCACGGAGCAAGGGGCAGTGCCCAGCCGCCCGCAGCTGGGATAAGGTGCACCTCTGTCTTCTGGAAAGGCCGGTTTCCAGGTTTCGCTGTGGGGGAATTAGACTTTAGCTTGTATATACAACCAAATACAAGTATTGCCCCATCGCTCAAGACTTAAGTCGAAGAATCGAAAATTTAATAAAATTTGAATTTTCAGCTCTAAAAACTGAGGACACGTTCACACGATCCGTGTCTATTCTTCAGTGTCTATTCGTAATAAATAATAAAGAATGTAGTAGTAATGTTAAATTTAGAAGCGCTGACATGCGCCGAAACGTGCCCAAGAGTTCGTTTAGAGAGATGCACTGGTTTGCGATGGTACTACTGAATTAAACTATATGACGTTAACTTTGTATTCAATATGTTAAAGATGTCGAAAATGTCGAAATCAACACCGCTCAATGACATGTCCCGATTTAAGCGTTGGTCCCAATAGCATCTGAAATATACCTGTTTCATTATTAGCCTCTGAAGAATGTTCATCATGAATCCAACAAGGACAGGATAGTTGTGAAGGGCCTGAAGTACTGTACGCATCAGGAGGGTAGGGAGGGGATTTTGATCAACTAGTTGCTGTATTACACTGGCTAATACCTCATGGGTATAGATCGTTCTCTCGGCCAAAAGCATGTTACTGGCTGAAACAGTCAAGAACATACAACAGGCTTAAAAACTTTGAAAACGGAATTAGCATATAATGCAAGAGAACAAAGATTGTGACAGCTGGCATTATCTCTTGTCAGCTTCTCACGTACATGCTGTTGTGTATGCTAAGGTTGACCTAAGGCATAAATGTAAATAGCTTCAATACAGCTACACTATACAGATACACTAGTATACAGCTTCAAACCATCACATGCTTCAACATTTAACTATTATAATCCGCTGCGCGAACAGGCCCCTAGTATAAAAATTTCAAAGCTCTGGATCCTTATCAATGCAACTGTGCCATGAATCACAATGACAAACCTGCAAATATAGAAATCGCTCCTACAGGCATAAACAGCATTAGTAAAATATTCCTTAATCAATGAAAGAAGAAACGACGGATGGAAAACACCTACCGCTAACTAAGGCTTTCATGTCAGTGGCATTTGGATCCAACTGATGAAGAGCCAACAGCAGATCTGACGGCGTCAATGTCTGAGAACCAGAATCAGAGGCTAAAGTGATCCGAAGTAAGTCAAAAGCCAAGCTCATATTAGTATAGTACCAAGAGTACATAACATAAGAGTGTGCCACTACGCACACTCTACGTTATCAGAGCAAAACCTATAAAAAACAAAAACTAACGCCCACCCCCCCCCCGCAAATCAGTACCTAGTCAAAACAGGGGTACGCTCACTCGCTCTATGTTCATGTGCATAAGCTCGAAAACACAAACAGTGTGTTAGACAATTTTGTGCCTGCTTCGATCTTTCGAACACAAAATGGCGAACGAAATTCTTTGAAGTGATGGGTCTAATTTACGGGGGGTCGGCCCGTTACTAAACACAGCATAGCTTTTGTTCTGATAACGTAGAGCTTGCTTAGTGACATACTCTTTTCATTATGTACTCTTGGTAGTACACACTAATTCAGTTAACTGCATAATTGTGATGCCCTGAGCTTATCTTTCTGAAGAGAGAAGCGGGGTCTTTTGAAGACCCTCACAGGATACGACGTTTTAAAAAGTCGAGAATTACAAAAGTTTGAGCTAATCTTTCTGGTGTCCACTCAAAAATATTGAAAAATGAGTCTGACCCAATCACGAAAAACACTTTATTAATGCTCAACAGGCGAAAAGTATAGACAAAAATTCTCTTTTCATTCTGATAAATGTTTTTTCAGGGTATCAAATGCGCATACATTCCGGGTGCATACGTTTTTGGAGAGAATTTTAGAGCAGGAATTTACAAGAGCGAACGGCAATAACTAACTAGACCGAAATGATGGTGTGTAAAGTTAAAGTTGAAAATCAAAAGTTACTCCAAAATAGATACCCGTACTGTGACAGAAAGCCTAATTATGA
>JASAND010021201.1:0-80131 GCA_030248195.1 Trissonchulus latispiculum | reverse complement strand
AGTTACGTATTGCTCTAATGAAGTAAACATGCAAGGAATACACCATCCATTATTGTCATCAGCCGAAATTCGCTCGGAATTCATAGCAAATTTTTGTGCCGACGCGCCTGCGGTGATGGCGCGAGTGTGGGGATAACTTCCGTCCTTGGGGCCGTTCGGCCCCACCTCCCTTGCTGTCCGGGGTCCAAAAGAAGGCCTGCATCTTGAAATTTCAAAAGAGGGGGTAGACACCCCTCCATTAACCCCCACAATTCATAGTAATGGGGTCCAACCCTCCCTGTCCCAAGTTAATTTTCGATAGAGGGGTAAACCCTGATGATTAATATGTCGTTTGCTTGGCCCGGTTAATTTATTGAAAGTCTCTTTAAAAATTTTTTCATCAAAGAAATTCTTCAAAGCGTTTTCATTTTTACTTTTCCTTTGATTCAAATCGATAGGATTTATATTTCAATCCGATTTAAACAATCTTCCTTAAAATTTTCAGTAAAATGTACTCTCTAGTACTTATGTGTACGCACATATCTCCGGTATTTCTATATTTTGTATTTTATATCCCTAGTATTATTGCCTCTTATTAGTTTTAGGTTTATAGGTTTAGCTACACATTTTAAACCGGCACTTTATATTTTCAACTTCACACTTTCACTGTAGATGTTTTATCCTCATTTCATGCACAGCTGCCTGGTCGCAGTTTCACATCACACATGAAACAATTTCACTTTTGATTTAATTTCAGGTACAAGTTTCCTCCGTCATTGATCCACTTGTTTCCAGCGGATAATGGTTGGCAGTCTTCGGGGTCAGGAAGTTCATAGAAAATCACATCTGGATCCACATAAGTTTTCAAATATTGTTGGTAAGAATTTTTGAATTGTTTCTATGCTTGGCTACGGGTGCTACGGGTTGGCTGCAGACGGCCCAAGCGTTTTTGTGCTGGGTATACGTAAAATTTGATTATTCCACTTTTGTACACTTTTTTATTTTTGTGAGCAGTATCCTGGAAACGTGTGGCGAATTTGCAAACAAATTTTCAAATTTGTTTTTTTTTCAAAAAAGGGATTGATTTGAAAAATTTACTCCAATCACAATTGAAGGGGAGATTTTCACAGTTGAACAGCTGAACGCTACCACTAGATGTTCATTGTTACCAATTCTTTTGCTTCTAAAAAGTTTGAACTTTGTAAGCCGAGGTCGGGAAGCAGTCGAAAATGAAACTGAACTGGGGTGGTTACAACTTAGGAAGGAAGCAGGAAGGATAGGCAGGATAAGCATAGGCAGGAAGCCCTATCCATGCCCCATTTTTAAAAATTGCAATGTGAACAATTAGAGGTATCAGTATTAGATCACTATCAGTATCACTTAGACTAAGTAACTGTAACTGTAAGTAATTGTAACTCTTTCTGATCAAATTATCTTTATCTCTGATTTATTGGATCAAAATCATTGTCTTTCTCTATTGGATGCAAAATGCAAACTTGATTCTTCTCATTCATTTGAATTGCAATTTTAAATACTTTCAGGATAAAATGTATTTGTTTGAATTTATTTTTTTATTTGGTTGGTTGTCTCATATTTTGTATTTTATCATGTCTGTTTTGTTTTTTTGCTTTTATCTGTCTGTAGGCAATAGTACTGGGGTATCTAAAACACCGTGCCGTATCGGCGGGTTCGCGGTTGCTCTGCCCGCCTGCGCTTCCCCCGTAGGGGAGGTAACGGTGGGCGGTCAACCCCGGACCGGCATTCTTGATTCCTGAGTATTATTTTCCGTTTTTTCTGATTTGGCGTCTGCTGCGGTGCCTGCGTTTCCCCCGTAGGGGAGATAACGGTTCCGCCGGTTTCTGCCTACCCTCTCTAAATTAATCGGGCCTCATATATATGTACTGCGGGCTTTTGCCCAATTATTTTTGTTTATTATTGGTAGGCATCATGCCTACATGCTTATTCATATATATATATATATATATATATATATATATATATATATATATATATATATATATATACTGTACGTTATTCCATTTTTATTGTTTGTGTTTGTTCTGTTTTATAATTACTGTCCCCTTCCTTCCCCCCTGTCCCTCTTGACGCCGAGTGTTCCCCTGTTATACTGTTTGTTCCTGGTTGCTATTGTATTTTCCCCATGTGTGATACGGCTCGGCCCCTATGATTCAATCTGGTGCTTGGAAGGGCCTGGTTCGGTGTTCGGAAGGCTGGCGGTGTTGGCTTGGTTGAGCGGGCGCTTGATGCCGAGGGGCATCCACCCAGTGGTCCGGAGGTTCTGGTCCGGTGATTTGGTCTGGGATTTTTCCCAAGGTGATTTGGAACCGAAAATCTTTTCCTGCAGCCTGGAGCCACCTATGATTATTTTGAACTGTTTAAGTCAATTTTTGTGATGATTGTTGTGAACCCGGTTGTGTGTCCCCTTACCTCGTCCGTCCCTCCTCCCCCTTTTCCCCTTCTTTTGCTAATTGTCTTTTCACTGTCTATATCTTATTTGTCCTCTACTGATTTAGCGTTAACCTTGTATGGGTGGGGTCTTTGGTCATTGTTTGGGGTTTCTTCTCCGGGGGTAAATCTTCTTAAATTAATTTCTAAATTTCGCTTTCCTGTTTCTATTTTTCCGAGATTCTATTTCCGGGTGGAGTGGATCCCTCTAGCTCAGTTTGTCTGTTCTATTTTTGCTGTATGTTATTCTATTTTTTCTAATCTTTCGGGTCTTTTGTTTTCTCTTAACACGGACTTTGCCGACACATAAGTACAAAAAATTGGGACAAACCCTTCAGCCGCGACCAGAGCGCACATTACAAAACAGGAAATAATCCGAAAATATAAAATTACAATAATATGAACTGTAAAGGTGGTATAATCATCAAAAGTGAGTGCCAACTGAAGCGCTCGAAAGATAGATACAAAGAAAAATCAATTTTACATTAGAAGATATATATTTAGTTATGACAGGGGAGAAGAGAAATGCAACTGTATAAAGCCAAATCTTGTCGAGGGAAGGCAGCAAAACTCGAGGAGAGACTCAATTTCATGTGCTCCAAAGGAGCGAGATATAGCAAAAAGAGAGTATTTCGAACTCAAAAAAGGGGTCTCTCCCTGAGTGCCTGCCTACCCCAACATATAGAAATATAATAGAATCTTTAATAAATGTCACCAAATTATAAAGCACAAAAATAAAGCAAAGTTGGCATAGCTGCTCAAAATACTAGACATGGCAAAGAATAAGACAACACAATGGCAGTATAACGTAGAAGATTTTGAAATAAAAGCAAACCCGTGACAATTTTTAGCAAAGGAAAGTGAAACAAACTCCGTGTTAAGAGAAAACAAAAGACCCGAAAAGATTAGAAAAAATAGAATAACATACAGCAAAAATAGAACAGACAAACTGAGCTAGAGGGATCCACTCCACCCGGAAATAGAATCTCGGAAAAATAGAAACAGGAAAGCGAAATTTAGAAATTAATTTAAGAAGATTTACCCCCGGAGAAGAAACCCCAAACAATGACCAAAGACCCCACCCATACAAGGTTAACGCTAAATCAGTAGAGGACAAATAAGATATAGACAGTGAAAAGACAATTAGCAAAAGAAGGGGAAAAGGGGGAGGAGGGACGGACGAGGTAAGGGGACACACAACCGGGTTCACAACAATCATCACAAAAATTGACTTAAACAGTTCAAAATAATCATAGGTGGCTCCAGGCTGCAGGAAAAGATTTTCGGTTCCAAATCACCTTGGGAAAAATCCCAGACCAAATCACCGGACCAGAACCTCCGGACCACTGGGTGGATGCCCCTCGGCATCAAGCGCCCGCTCAACCAAGCCAACACCGCCAGCCTTCCGAACACCGAACCAGGCCCTTCCAAGCACCAGATGGAATCATAGGGGCCGACCCGTATCACACATGAGGAAAATACAATAGCAACCAAACAAACAGTATAACAGGGGAACACTCGGCGTCAAGAGGGACAGGGGGGAAGGAAGGGGGCAGTAATTATAAAACAGAACAAACACAAACAATAAAAATGGAATAACGTACGACATATATATATATATATATATATATATATATATATATATATATATATATATATATATATATGGATAAGCATATAAGCATGATGCCTAACAATAGCAAACAAAAATAATTGGGCAAAAGCCCGCAGTACATACATATAAGGCCCGATTAATTTAGAGAGGGGAGGCAGAAACCGTCGAACTGTTATCTCCCCTGCGGGGGAAACGCAGGCACCGCAGGAGACGCCAAATCAGAGAAAACGGAAAATAATACTCAAGAGTCAAGAATGCCGGTCCAGGGTTGACCGCCCACCGTTACCTCCCCTACGGGGGAAGCGCAGGCGGCGAGCAACCACGGACCCGCCGAGTACGGCACGGTGTTTTAGATACCCCAGTACTATTGCCTACAGACAGATAAAAGCAAAAAAACAAAACAGACATGATAAAATACAAAATATGAGACAACCAACCAAATAAAAAAATAAATTCAAACAAATACATTTTATCCTGAAAGTATTTAAAATTGCAATTCAAATGAATGAGAAGAATCAAGTTTGCATTTTGCATCCAATAGAGAAAGACAATGATTTTGATCCAATAAATCAGAGATAAAGATAATTTGATCAGAAAGAGTTACAATTACTTACAGTTACAGTTACTTAGTCTAAGTGATACTGATAGTGATCTAATACTGATACCTCTAATTGTTCACATTGCAATTTTTAAAAATGGCATGGATAGGGCTTCCTGCCTATGCTTATCCTGCCTATCCTTCCTGGCTTCCTTCCTAAGTTGTAACCACCCCAGTTCAGTTTCATTTTCGACTGTGCCGACCTCGGCACAAAATTTTAAACCTTTTTAGAGACAAAGAATTGGTAACAATGAACATCTAAGTGGGCCCCCACAGCGTTCAGCTGTTCAACTACCATGCAAAATCTCCCCTTCAATTGTGATTGGAGTAAATTTTTCAAATCAATCCCTTTTTTGAAAAAAAAACAAATTTGAAAATTTGTTTGCAAATTCGCCACACGTTTCCAGGATACTGCTCACAAAAATAAAAAAGTGTACAAAAGTGGAATAATCAAATTTTACGTATGCCCGGCACAAAAACGCTTGGGCCGTCTGCAGCCAACCCGTAGCGCCCCAGCCAAGCATAGAAACAATTCAAAAATTCTTACCAACAATATTTGAAAACTTATGTAGATCCAGGTGATTTTCTATGAACTTCCTGACCCCGAAGGCTGCCAACCATAATCCGCTGGAAACAACTGGATCAATGGCGGAGGAAACTTGTACCTGAAATTAAATCAAAAGTGAAATTTTTTCATGTGTGATGTGAAACTGCGACCAGGCAGCTGTGCATGAAATGAGTATAAAACATCTACAGTGAAAGTGTGAAGTTGAAAATATAAAGTGCCGGTTTAAAATGTGTAGCAAAACCTATAAACCTAAAACTAATAAGAGGCAATAGTACTAGGGATATAAAATACAAAATATAGAAACACTGGAGATGTGTACGTACCTAAGTACGAGAGAGTACATTTTAGAAATTTTAAGGAAGATTGTTTAAATCGGATTGAAATATAAATCCTATAAATTTGAATCAAAGGAAAAGTAAAAGAAAACGCTTTGAAGAATTTCTTTGATGAAAAAATTTTGAAAAAGGACTTTCAATAAATTAACCGGGCCAAGCAAACGACATATTAATCATCGGGGTTTACCCCTCTTTCGAAAATTAACTTGGGACAGGGAGGGTTGGACTAAATGACTATGAGTTGTGGGAGTTAATGGAGGGGTGTCTACCCCCTCTTTTGAAATTTCAAGATGCAGGCCTTCTTTTTGGACCCCGGACAGCAAGGGAGGTGGGGGCCGAACCCCCAAGGATGGAAGTATCCCCACACTTGTATACATCACCGCAGGCGCGTCGGCACAAAAATTTGCTATGAATTCCGAGCGAATTTCGGCTGATGACAATAATGGATGGTGTATTCCTTGCATGTTTACTTCATTAGTAGAGAATAACAAATCCCAGTGAAAACGTTTCACGAAGTCGGTTCCTATTAAGATTTCACGAGAAAATTCAGGGACCATATGAAAAGACCACCCATATTCTTTACGCCCCACCGTGAAAATTATAAAAACTTTAGCAGAAATTTTTAATGGCGTGTCGTTAGATGCCACTGCGGCGATGGGGTCCGGTTTTTGAAATATAACGTTGGCGCCCCCTTCAATATTCTCTTAACTGTCCGGGGACTGACAATGGATATTGTTGCTCCGGAATCAATAATAGCCAAAATTTTGGTCCCCCCGGAGGTGACGACTATGGCTGGGATACTGTCTGCTGCTATGCTGCTGATACCGGTACTGGCTCGGATTCAATTTCGGCGGGCCCTCCCGGCGTTACTGCATCTGATGTCAAATCTTCCAGGTGAGGTTTTTCTGGCTCCTGCGGTGCCATTGGACTGACAGGTTCCTCAGTTTCTGTCCCTACAGAAACATATTCGGGCCGGTGGCAGCAAGGGGCAGTCGCACCCCCGAGTATGGGAGAAAACCCCGCCGTCCATGAGGGAGGTGACTGTTTTTCTTCGACAAATGAAATAGAGTTGTATTCCGACTGATTTGGACATAGGCACTTCAATAAAGTTGACATTTCCTGCATTTGATTTAAGAGAGCATGATAATATTGTTGCATAAATTCAAAAGTATCCCTTTGTATAGCCCACAAGGTAGTAAAATTATGAACCACTTTTGAAAAAACATTTGACAATTGGGCCTCCATCATAGTTAAATCAAATTGTGGAGAATTTGATGAAGCGAGTGACTCAGGCGGGTCGGAGCCAAATACGGTAGGGTCCACCCCCCCCCCTTTGAAGCTTCACCACCAGCCAGATCAGAAACCACCCCGACTTGAAATTGAGTCAGAATTTGATCAACCTGCTCGGCAGTAACTCCATGTGAAGCCGGAGGCGCCCTCTTAGGAGAAGAAGGTGCAGCAGGAGCTGAAACCCCCGAATTCGAGGCTCGTACAAAATTTTGAGAGAGTTCCGGAACACCTGCATTTTGCATATGTACTGTACGTTGGTATGGGGCCGGGATTGTAGTGGCCGGAGCTGAAATTGGCCTTGGCTGAGAATTTTGTCCTCCGACATAGCCACTCTGAGTTCCCAAGTTTGATGGGGGTGGAAAGACAGGAGCAGAAGCAGAAAGTTGAACTGGGGTCAAATTGGTAGGTGACATACTGTGACAAAAGAGGGGTAGGGGCATAACTTGTGGGGGAATATTGTTGCTGATATACCGGTAATCCAGAATATTGAACAGGGTACGTATTTGATGAATGGGCCACGTGATCAACCCTCTCAGGTGGATGACGGTTTTTATAATTTGAGGGGGGGCCTTTGAGGGGTAGCGTTCCCAACAATTTTCCGGTGCGTGACCGCGTTTTTTACAGTATTTGCAAGGGAGCTTTTTCTGTTTTTCTTCATCCCACTTATTCAGGGCTTCCTGGAGGTGCTGTTCGAACCAGTCTTTTAATTCACGAAAACCCAGGCGAGCAGCTGCCACCTCCAAATTAGACTGGGAAGTAGAATCTGAGGTTTTTGAGGACTGGCTTTTTTGTCGGTACCCCCGTCTTCGACGTAATAGACTGGCAGGTCATAGGAGAGAGTGTCTCCCTCCAGTGGGCGGGCCTCCCGAGACTCTAAACGATCAATGATACGACGAACATCTTGCATAGTGGGACGCTGATGTAAAAAAAGAGAAGCTAAAGCAGAAGCAAATTTATCGTGCACCCCGGCAAAAAGTTGCTGAACACATTCTTGTTCACGCTTCTCCTGTGTGTCCCACAGGTCGAGGGCCATCGCTTGTAATTCAGAAATATAATGGCGAACCGATTCGTTGTGATGCTGCTTTCGGTGTGCAAAAGCCGAAAGCCGCTCCCGCAACGAGAGTTGTGGTTTTGAAAATTGCGATTTGATTAAATCCAAAAATCCTGAATAGGACTCGACGACCTGTGGGCTACAGCGAGAAGCAAAAATTTGAGCTTTCCCTCTTAATTTGTTCCTAAGGAGGCGTCCCCACTGGTCCTGAGGGACTGCATGAACTGCCACTGCCGACGCGAGTTGGGGTAACCAGTCTTCAAAATATGCGTATTTCGGGTCATAACGGGGGACATCCCGTAAAACTTCTAGATAGTAACGAAAAAGACCCGTGTCAAATTTTGGAACTGAAATATCAGTAGCTTCCATAGTAGTAGGGGTTTGGTGTCGAGGGCTTTTTGGAATTCCCGATTTTTTCAACACGTTATTGACTGAATAATTTAAATGGGCACCCACGGATGAAGGTGACCCAGAAAATTTTGATGGAGGAGGTGAATATGAATTTGGTTGACAAGGTGGAGGGGGAGGTGGTGACTGTTCACAAGCCTGATACGGCTGGGCAGGCGCCGAAGGAGGGCCCGCGACAAAATCTTGCTGTACTGAGGGAGAACCTCCCGAAGAAGGGGCGTCCCCAGGAGGAGCCAACGCTACACCTTTACCTCCCCTCGGGGGAAGCGCGGGTTTGCTGCCGCGGAACTTCAGTCGGTCCTGAAAGACGGTTTTCTGTGACATAATCAGCCGCACAAACATACGAGGCAACCATCTCCGCCATGTAATAAGGGTTATTTGGGACCCGCTGAGGTAAAACTGGAGATACTTGTAGTGGGGGCAAATTTTGTTGGGGCCCTTCCCACAAATGATTATTATCCAGCTCGCGAATTACCGGATTTTCGAAAACGTGTTGCTCCAGCTGGTCATAATTAAAATTTGCTGGAGTACGTATAAAATATTGGCCCTCAGGGTATTGTGAGGTTGGGGGTTGATAACGTAGCTGGGGTAGTTGTTGCTGCATATGAGGTTCCGGGGCCGCAATTTGGATTCCTTCGTATAAATGTTGGCCATAGGACCCCGGATGAACAGGGTAATAGAGTGGATCCAATGGATTCAAAAAGTTTTGGTTGGCCACTTTTTGTGGGGAGGCCAAGGGTGGATTTTGAGATGCAGGAAGGGGAACTTGCAAAGGTGGAGATGGAGGGGGCTAAGTATGATACAAAGGTGGGGCCGAGGGGCCCCCTTTACAAATTGGGGTTTTCTGAATTTGAATGTGAGAAGGGGCTGTCTGTAGGTTTGGCAACAAATTTCCGTATTGGTCCCGGGGGAAGGTAATCCCACCCATGTGTGAAGGCTGGGACATTTGAGTGGTTGACCCATTTAGGTACGTATTTTGAGAATTTTGAAAATTTTGAAAATTTTCCCCAGAATAGACGGGCTGGGGTAGATACGTAGAAAGGGGGGTATGGGGTCCCCTCCAGTTCGGACCATGACCACAGAATTTTGACTGTAGGCAGAATCATACACAGATCCTGCTTCGGAATCACCCAAATTAAGGGGGGGTTGGCCACCCGTAGCCTGGATTTGGGCAGATTGAAAAACCCCATGGTTTTGTGGGGGCGCCCCCACCTGCCTGTTCCGAAGAAAAACCCACAACATTACGAATATTAGTAGAATTTTGGGGTATTTTTGGTTGGGAATACGTATCCACTGGCGGAACAGATGATTTAGGGAAAGCCTCCCCCGAACTCCATAAAGCAGAGACAACTTTTCGAGCTGCCGGGGCAGCATCAAACCGGGGAGAGATAAAATTATCAAAATCACGCCGGAAATTTGAATTTTCTGAATGTTGGAGGGTGGTGGATTTTTCTACAGGTTGGGAAATAATTTGCGAGGGTGCTGAAACCGGCCCCCAAGCGTTTTTACCCGGGTCTCCATCTGGCTCTGTGTATAATTCTGACCCAAATTTTGGGGAGGGACCCTTGTAGGTTGGGAGGAGTGTAAATTTGATAGGTCTAGCTCTGTGGGTACCCCCCCACGTATTTTGCAAAGCCCCAGAAAAATTTAGGTTACCGCTGGAGGTTTTCCCTACGTGGAAAATTTCCCCAGCGGTTAAATTGCGTCTGGCACAAGGGGGGTAGGTAGAGGCCTGCACGGGCCGAATTTTTGCGGCCCGGCCCGGCCCGGCCCGTGAAAAATCTTTCTCGGCCCGCCCGGCCCGGCCCGTCAACTGCTTCGGCCCGGCCCGGCCCGGCCCGTCAGATGCTTCGGCCCGGCCCGGCCCGTCAGATGCTTCGGCCCGGCCCGGCCCGGCCCGTCAAAATTTTCGGCCCGCCCGGGCCACGAAATTTTTTCATTTGTCCCAAAATGCAAAATTACGTAAATAATTTTCTTAGCTTGGTTATTAACAACAGAATCTCTGATTTTCAGTGCTTTTTCTAGGAAAAGTGTGCTTTCTAAAAACTGATTTTTCGAGTTTTAATGGTTTTTAAACGCAGTTTTAAGGACAAAATTTTTGTCGTTCTACAAATGAAAGCAGAAAGGACCGCAAAAAGATACTGCCTCATGTTGACACTTTGTATATAAGACTGGAACGCTAGAAAAACAAAAAAAACTGAAAATTCCCTTAAAGGTTAAAGTGGCAACATTTAAATATTGTACTTTTATTAAACCAGATGAAATTTTGTGAAGTGCGCATTTTTATAAGAATTAGTTGAGAAATAAACTAATTAGAACTTTAAAAAGATGCAATTGTGCAGAAGGAGTAAACTTTCATTTCTAAAGAAGTAGTAAATCTTTGCTCCATAAACTCTAAACTTTGATTTTTTTAAACTGCGTTTTTCTAAGTAAAAGGCATCGTTTTCTTAAAAAAGACAGGGAATACATCAAAACCAAAATAAAATACTTACACTGTTACTAATGCCATATATTGCCCTATTCCAAAAGTTTCATTTTCTAATGTTGTAAACGCTAAAATTACTTAGGCGAATTGAGGATTTAACATTAATGCTGTGACGATAAATACATGAATTATTCATGAAAATAAAATGCTAACGTTACTGCGGGAAATCAATGTTAGTTCGAACGAAACATATTACGGAAACACAAAACATTTTAAGCTAAAATATGAATTACTATTTTATAGTTAAATCTTTCAAAAACTGATGGCGGGCCAAACTGTCGGCCCACGGCCCGGCCCGGCCCGTGAGTTTCGGCCCGCGGCCCGGCCCGGCCCGTGAACTTTGGTCGTCGGCCCGCCCGGCCCGACCCGCGGGCCATAATGCAGGCCTCTAGCGGACAGCCCCCCGAAAAATTATAGGTGAGGGGACTGAATTTTGGGGGTGTTGGGTTTCCAAATTTTCTGAGTGGGGGAGTTCTTGATTTTGGGGGTGTTGATTTTCCAAATTTTCAGGGTAGGGGAGATCTTGATTTTAGGGGTGGGGGAGTTCCCCCTGCAATTGATCAGAATCAGAATGGGGGGGAGGAGACGAAATTGTAACTTGGGGTGTGCAGATTGGGGAATCTGCAAACTGAAATGGGGTGGATTAATCTGAGAACTTAGAGGGGGGTTCTGAGAATTTTGGGGGGAGTTTCGTGAATTTTGGGTTGGACTTTGTAAATTTTGGGGGAGATCCTGTCCCCCCAGCCCCCCAACCGGCACTTGGGATTCACCCCCCAACCTATTTACATTTACACCTAACAATACTTGGGGAAATTGTACAGTTTGTGGCCCCCCAGCAACCCCAAAATTTTGGGGGAGTTGTGAACCCCCAACTCTGTTCCCCCCGACCGCGTCAGTCGCGGAGACAAGGAAAAACGACGATTTAAAAAGCTGTCAGAACTTTCGGGTGCTTGCTCAATCGGAAGTTCAGAAAAAAGGCGGGCAGTGCCATCACGAAGTTTTTTTAAGATAGCGAGTAAGCGGGGGAGAAGAATCAGACATATTACTCAAAATGAAACGGTCGCCAGTTTGTAGAATTTAAATATTCTGTAAAGTAATTTGATATTCAATAAAAGTTGTAGGTTCGTGGATGAGTGTGCATAAGTCTGATTACTCCCCTACGTAATCGCTAACCAACTGAAAGAAGACGACACAGCCCTAATTTTACAGTCACAAGATTTACTTTTTAACAAAAAAATACCAACTATTGAATTTAACAAAACAGAAACCAAAATATTTTTCCAACAATGCCAGAAAATGGGCAAGCACCTCAATAACAAAAATGAGTAGAAGTTACTAGACACAAACCTTTAGAACAGAGGGAAGGGTTTTCCCGACCCGACCAAAGAATCCAGAAATAAGCCCCCAAAAAAGCCCCAAAGATAAGTGGCGAGCAGACGAACGGAAACCGACCAAATAGCATGGGCTCAAGTTTGAGACTGACTAGACAACGCGCCCAATTTTCAAGAGAAATGAATTAGCTATGTGCGGCCTTGGACCGTACACACAAGTGTAATTTAGATTGATTTGCATAAATGTAGCACTCACTTTTGCATAATTTTGAATGAAATCAAGGAAATATTCTACACAGTGACCAGAAACAGAACGATCGGATTTTGTAATGTAGCCAGAACTTAGCGGATGGCATTTTGCATATTTTGTTCACGGATTGACTATCCTTTCTAAAGGAATACTTCTAAGTAAGACGAAGAACAAGTGGCAATAAGGCAGACTCACTTCAAATTATTTGACTTTGTGTTAAGCTTCAGGGCTCTGCCAGCGATTCGCCCCATCTCCATATTTGAAAGATTTGTACAATTTAGGTGTATTTACTACGTACAATATAGATCCGCTAGGGCCTCCTCCAAAAGATCAAGATCGTTAAATGTAGGATCACACAGAGAGATTACTTTGTTGCAGCACAATTATGACTCTTCATGCGCTACATGGTTTGCTCCTAAGTTCAAAATGATTATCCATTACTCTGAATCAAATCTAGGCTGAGGCATTATTTTCATTCGAAGTGACTGGAACTATTATTAAAATTTCAGGTTTCGTAGAAACTGATATATTGAAGGCTGCGCTTTTCGATAAGCAGACATCAATAAATGTGAATTACGCAACGATTATATTATTTATAGTCCAAGGATGCTCAAAGAACTCAATAATTTATTATTTGCTGTAATAGTTTTATCGTTATAAGCTGAAGTTTGAACAAATTGCTGTGGAATAAAGTTTCAACTGGCACAAGGTGCAGGTGCATCACGTACACCTGGTTGCCTAGTGAGTCCTCTTCCATTGACGTAAACGAACTGCTTCAGCGTTAAAATCAAAGATTAGTTTTAGTTTTAGTTTTCAGTTTTAGTAACCGATGGTGTATTTAACTGATGGTTTGGTTTCGTTTTATTTTTAGATGTAGTAACGGATGGTAACCTTGTAGACTTTTAACATTAAACAATCATTCTAATGACACCTAAGCTAATCTTAAGATGTGGTTCGGAGTTGGGGTTCGCATATGTTTGGTTTTAAAACAGATTTGTCATTGACATTTCATCAAATTTGCTACAATTACATCACTTAGTCTGGAAAGCATTTCAAAACTGCCGCGGCGTAAAAATTGAGTTTTGGTAAAATTAGCTTTAATCCGCCATAACTTGCACTGTGGCCACCCAGCACGGACAAACTTATAGCCAGTCAAAACCTCTCACCAAGACCTGCATGTTTGCTCTTGCGAGTATTCTTCGATTCCTTCCGGTTTAAGAGACAACACAAAACAAATGCAATCTTTAGGTTCAAAACTGACAGTTTTCGACAGCTTCAACAGCGTTCGGTCAAGCACATGCCATATTTGTAGTCTTAAAGGACATGTTATACCCACAGGAGAGATCTCTGCGGCATCTCTCCCTAAGCACTGCGATGAAAATGTGAAATTTTGAGAATTGCTGCTCTGCCACCAACTTGTTTTAAACGAGGATTTCTCTCAAGTCATGCAAGCAATTAGAAAGCACAAGAAATGGAAACAGAAATAACACGGTGAATTTAGCTTTTCATAAACTCCAATTCAGCAACCTTCTGTTTCGGCCGTCAGCACGTGCTGAGTTGGACTTGTCTTATACGAACACCACTAGTAATCTCCTACAGTATTTACGAACAGTCACCGAACCTTTGCTTCAAAAAGCTTTGCCTCAATCAGAAGTTGCGGTTGCTGGAACTAGGCAAGACCTTTGATTTCACAATGAAGCATGTCTGCAATTATACATACTTATTCAAAAAAAGGAAATGTAATATTATTTTTAGTTAAAGCTCTCTTCAATTCAGTTAGGTTCTCATCACAACTTGTCAGTTATTTCACCTTCTAAACAATGGTGTGGGAAAATTATAAAAGGTCGCCGATATTCAATCTACCTAAATGCAATTGGAATTTGTCAAGAGAAAAAGAAAACGTTTTCAACTTTAGATACCTAAGCACATCTCATTTACAATGATTCTGTGGTCTAGCCATAGGTAGGGTTAGTGGCTTCTTACGCTGCAGCATTGATCAATCCATTACACTGTCGGGACCTCGCCAGGAAGCGGTTATAGCGCTATAAGCTTATAAAAAGTGTGAATGTTAGAAACTTATAAATTTCACGAGTCTTGTAAGTTGAGATTTCTTATAAGTCTTATAAGCAGGAAGGACCACTTATAAAGCGCTTATCCACCACAAATCCTTCATATTTTCATTGATTCAGCATAAGGCAGTAGGCACAGTAGATGCACTACTTTGACTTTTAAGTTCCCCCAAACCTATAAACTAATAAATTTGAATTATATAAAACAAATAAAATTAGATGATTAGTTTAAAGTATTAGATTAATAGTATAAAGCAACTGTAGCAAGTATCAAGCAATCTATTTGATTAGCAACTGATGAAATTGACCTAAATGTATTTGGTTTTAGCAGTTTACTTCTGATCTATAAAAGTCCATTCAACATAATATTGTTTGTTAGATTTGTAACTGTGTCAATTCACAAATTATTTAAATACTATGTCGCCAACAAAAACGAATTCTTGAAAGCTAAGTTTTGAAACCAAAAAATGAATTTAAATCTTACAAATCAATCTCGTAAATGCGCGGAAATAGGTACAAAATTGGCAGCTATAAGCGCTTATAAGTTCAAAAATTATAAGCGACATACAAGAGGTTTGTGCAACACCTTACAAGATCTTATAAAGCGCTCATAAACCACTTATAAATTTTCGCTTATAGCCTAACGGTAAACGATTTTATAAGAATGTTAGTGAAACGGGGCCCAGGCACTGGTCACTGAATACTGCTCTCGTCAATGCGCCATGCTCCGGTTTAGAGAATAAAGCAAGTGTTTTCTGCCTCACTGTCAATTAAGAGAGTTACAGAAATTGTTTTTATTTTGTCACTTGAACACATACATTCCTCCTGAATAAAAGTAAATTGTTTTTTTACGAAAGTTAAGCTTTAAAACTATCAATTTGGGGATGATGATTTCAAATTCTTCAAGGAACCTGTCTTGAAGCTTCTGAATCGATTTCATTTGTTTACTAGTTTATTACACCAAACATTAAACGTTTTTCATTCATTAAACATTAAACGACGCTTTGTTTATTAAACATTTAACAACTTATTTTTCAGAAAAATTACCTACCGTACCTTTCAAGGCATGAATCAGACAAACATTACTCAGAGCTCAGCGGCTGTAACCGGGCACTGTATTTACATTTGCCATGGAATTGTTATATGCACAGGGAACATCCTCATACTTCATGTCATTTTATGGACTTAATCTCTACACCGAAGAGAATATATTTTGCCGTGTGCTTTGGCAGTCTCTGAATTTTTGGTGGGTCTTGCAATGCTGTCTGCAGGAATTTTCAGAACTAAGGTCATATTGGATGGAACCAATGAAGTACTACAGAGTCCTTGGGAGTGTCTATGGACAGTTCATAATCAGTTTTTTGTGCTGATTGATGTGTTGATACCTTTAATCTACATGCTGATTTCGATTGACCGATTGATTGCCTGCACTAGTATTAAAATTTACATGAAATTTGGGAAAGTAATAATTAAGTCTTTTCTGACATGTTGCTGTTCATTGACGATGGTGTATTATTGCACAGTAGTGTATGTATCTCATGTAGCCAATACTATTTATGGAGCAAAGTATCTTCGTGTTTGCTATACCAGCTGGGCTGTAACCAACACTTTTCAGGTGTTTGTGAATGTTATAATCATAATTCCTTTGTACGTCGGAAGTATTGTGGTCTACGGTGGAGCTATGATATCTTTGTATGTTTGTAATGTGTCTAAAAACAAGTCTATTTTGCGAGCAAAACGGGAAAGGCAAGCAAGAGCCACCAAAATGCTTGCTTATGTTATGTTTTTCACCTTATTATTTGTTGTTTTGCCAAAAATTTTTAAAATGTATTATATATTCAATGAAGCAACCCCTGTTGTCATAAATATTATTGAGCCAATAGTAGGAGTAGTCATGCCCATCAACGCAGAAAATAATCTGATTATATATGCTTGGAAAAATGCTGATATTAGACGTGGATTGCTGCAGCTGTTTAAATACAAAAAAGCCGCTATTCAGCCTTCAAGTGGCTTGAGTTTTTTGACGGTTAAATCAAATACTCAAGTCTGAATATAAATGCAAAATCAAGTAGAGCTAGTGACCTGAATGTTATCGACCGATTGAAAAGTTAAAGCCACATCAAAGAATTGATCAAAACTTCCATGTCACTAATGGGCAGACAGAATACTGAGACAGTGTATCTATGTTTTTGTAGCCATAGCACTATTATTGTAATTTCGAGTAGTTTTTGAAATTTCTCGCTGTTTGACTTACGTTGACACAAATTATAAAGCTGTCCATGTGATGATTAATTTGTATCAATATGAATTAACTTATATAAAAATGTGTTTTTGATGTTTTTTTATAAATTAAATTAAATTTTGTACAAATTAGTCTACGTGCAAGTTGTGCCCGATTTGAGTTTCTAGTCAGAACCTGTGTTTAGTTGCCTTTGAATTTTTGGTTGAGGATGGATGGAAAAATCGACATCAAGTAACGTAGCCTACAATGGCAGCGGGTCCTATTTGAGCTTCTGAAAGTCTCGGTAATCTTCGCAGATTGTTACGGAATAAATCCAACCTGCATACCAGCCCATTCCCCAACACGTATTGAAAAATCTCAGAATTTCGAGATGTAACTATAAAGAAACAAGGCGCCTAGTCCCATCGAATAAGTGCTGAGTTACAGGTAGCTTTTGAATGGCTCCATAAGTGATATTAATGTTGCTGGAGAACTGAGCAGAGCCCTCAATATTGGGCGCATACTGATCTCAGCATTGCAAGAATATAAGCATACTGACCAGCTTACTTAAATTTTTATAATTTATTTTATAGCGTTTTTATAATAAAAGTCGGCGGAGGGATTTTGGATACTGTAAGAAATCAAAACCTTCGCAGTGAGACGCAGCTTTTCGCATCTCTTTAGTACAATATTTTGAATCTAAAAGTATTAAACTTTAGGAAGGAACTCCAAAATTTACATGAAGTCTCTATACAGAAAATACGGTTTGCCCTTTTTGTGTTCTGAATTATGAAACTAGCATGCTGTTTCAGTTAGTGGACCGCAGAGCAGAGCGAACTCAGTCACTGTGATTCCACCGATATTAGGCTATATCAATAACACTAAATAAATGCCGTAACAATTATTAAGAGAGAAGTAGTTGAAGTCTCAGTGAAGCAGTACACTTGACAGATCACAACCTTCCAAATTCCCATTTTCGTTGCAATTCTCCTTTTTTTCATTTTCTATATGGGCTTGTGCCTGCTTCCATAGTAATAGAGGAATAACAAGAAAACTGTCTAAGACTGAAAACTTAGGATACACATTTTTATGAATATATAGAACTTTGGTCAAAACAAAAATTTTTCCAGTACACATTTACAAGATCTGTCAGCATGATTGTGAACAATAGCAGGATCTTTTGCGCTTCCCCCCCCCCCAGCCCTAACTTTTGATTTTTTGACCAATAACTTTGAACTTTGGTGTGGGTGCATACTGGAGGCTGATGAATTAAAAAATTTAAAAAAAATTAAAATTTTTTAAAAAATTTTAATTTAAAATTTTAGTTTGGTAAGGGGAACCAAAAAAATTTTTGAAAAAATTTTGCTGAAAACTTGCATGCAGGGGGTTTTCTGTGGCGCTGAGCACGAATCCGAACTCCGTTTTTCGATTCAGCTTTTCGTTAGCTCAGTATAAGCTTACTAATTAGGCTTACAACTTTAGCCTATACTGAGCTAACGAAAAGCTGAATCGAAAAACGGATTTCAGATTCGTGCTCAGCGCCCCGGAAAACCCCCTGTATGTAAGTTTTCAGCTAAATTTTTTCAAAAAATTTTTTGGTTCCCCTTGGTTCCCCCCTTACCAATTACTAAAATTTTAAATTTTTAAAAAATTTTTAAAATATTATAATTTTTGAATTTTTGAATTCATCAGCCTCCAGTATGCACCCACACCAAATTTCAAAGTAATTGGTCAAAAAATCAAAAGTTAGGGCTGGGGGAAGCGCAAAAGATTCCAATAGCAAGGTTGTCAAAAATATTTCAGCTCGTTGCGAATATTTGTTACAAAGTTAGCCCACAACATACAGGAAACGATACTATAGTATGGCCAAAATATGTGTGCACAAACCCCAACAATGTAAACAATTTTAGGATCGTCAGGGAGTCGAAACTTTGAAAATCAGAAAAAATCCTAAAGTTCGGACTTATGGGATAATCTAAAATTCTTTTAATCCCAATTTTTATCGCAATCAAAAGTTTGTTTCCATGATCAAATTGGCTCCAGTTGCAGCTATAAACGTTTCACGAAAACGTTTCCGGAATTCCGGGTTTTCTAAATCTTTTAAACTACTCCAATCCCTCCAACACGGAAATAATTTGAAGGTAACCATCACTCCATCAATCAGTGGATTGCTCTGCCGCAGATACAAGCAATCCTAGTTCGCTATTGGAGACAGATGCCAACGGTTGCGCTTTAGTTACTGGTGGTGAGAATCTCACCAAAAATCTTCAAACCCATTCCGTCGTTAGCACGCAACGCAATCATAATCAAAAGTAGACTGCTAACCATCGTGCTGTGCTGTGGGAACGCTTTTTCAGCCTGGGTGGCAGACAAGGTAAATGAGAGGGTTCAACGGTGCACTGCTTGTCAAGGCAAAGAAGGTCTCCCTACAGTGACCCCTTGCAGTTGGATGATAATTTGGAGAAGGCGGTGTCAGCATAACATGACATTCCACACACCAGCACGTGTAGGAAACCAAGGCCAACTGTCACAGGACCATAATTGCTATCAAGTTATAGCAAGTCCTAAAATGATGGCTATTGGCGACGTGGTTTAAGTGTATGATAGGACAAATTATGCTATCAAAGAAGGAATACATTGGTCCTGGCACAGCTGATGTTGCCTCACCTACGGCAGCACGATGCGTTTATCAACACGTCAGAAAACCTCATTCCGGAAATAATATTGTCAAACTGCCTGACCCTGGCGACGGGACACGTATTTCTAACGAGGGGAGGTGACAAAATGGAATAGTAAGAAAAGAGATTCCGGTTATTATATGCTGGACTATATACGCTTCGTGGAACAGTGGTCACAGCTGTCACTACCTCCCTGGTATTTTAAGGCAGTCGAGTTTTGGACATTTCGGACTTTCTCCTGTTTCCATAATTTTTAAATATTTAAGATCTAAAATTTGACGTCTTAATATCGTATTATATTTATGAAACTTCAAAAATAAATAAAAACTTTAATAATCTAAATAAAAATTTTAATTGCAGCGTTCCGTACAGACTGGCATTTTAAGATTTTGGCAATAATTTAATACAAAAATTATCCTGGCTCAGAAACGGTTGGCGGAAAATTTTACGCACACGCATAAACGATGAATTTTCTCACTGCCAATGTTTAGCACATGAGAACCATAACTTGAATTGTAATTTCTAGACAACCGTAAACCTTGCTCCTTTAATTTAAAAATTTGTTAAAATATACCATTTGGACAATAAAATATGTTAAAATTAGCAGGATTGAAACAACCCAAAATAGACCTCCCAACACATTCAGCACTTTATAATAACCAATTCTTGAAGTTATGTGTCCAATGTCAAATTCACTTGACAGAGTATTGTGATCTACGCCCAGTACCGGACAATTTTGCGGCAGCCTAGGTCTTGAAATTCGAAGACAACCAATTAGTGTTGTTTGAAAGCATACAAGCCGTTTCTGTTGCTCCGTCCATCTAATATGAGATTTGAACAGAAAAAATAGAAAAGGTTGTGGCCAATTAGCTGCATTGAATCGGTGTACAAGTTAAAGAAATTGGGTTGAATTTTATTGTGAATAGACCTATGATGAAATTTCGGTTGACGCATGCTACCTGTTAAACATGGCTCTTATCGTTGTGTCTTGCTTGCTTCATTTGACAACCTCAATTGTATCTTTTGTTTATGAATGTGATTAAATTACATATCAATAAAACAAAGAAATGTTTTGCCATGGCCCGAACTAACCATTTACCGCACAGATTTAACATATAGATTTCGTACACAGTACACAAATAGAGGATAAATTTGCATACGCACAATCTATACTGCTGTTTGTGAGGAGTTCACAGTTTTGGTTACCGCGTTGGCGTTTTGCCTCAAGATACGTCATTTTCTCAAATTATTGGATATTATGGTCCATAAGTCGGGTGAAATCCGAGATATTCAAACCAAGTTCGGTGTGCTAGTTTGCACATATGAAAGGAAGATGTATGGTAAGTTTCACTACAATTGCTGCTGTTGAACTGTGGACGCATGCCTCAAGGCGATGACGGAGGCCTATAGTCAAAAAATTACTAACTTTCAAATTTTCCAAATATAGCCAAATTTTATATCAAATGGAAGATCTCAATGTCCTGAACATTTTAAAAGTTAGAGCGCGTTAAAATTTGCAGTACATAACAGTCGGAATGACCTGGATCAAATCATTCAAACATCGTTACTTGCTAGCTACTTGGCGTTTCATTGTCATTTGTGCAGCAATAAATAGCCACAGATAGAGACTTTAATTTGATGCATTAGCTATGCTATAGTCTTTTGTCAACCTGTGTATGTAACCTATGTCAACCTAGGCATACTGGCGTAAATACTGAATTGTAGGGATTTGAACTGCAATATCTCTTAACTGCATTGACCCTGGACTCTAAAAATTTGTCTTGTTTTTGGACACATATGGTGTTATGTTATACCCGAAAATGACCGAAATCAGTGACTATACAATTTGGTACCCGGCGACCCGCCCCCTTAATACCGTTAAGCATTAATATTTCAAAATTCCTCAAACTATGTCCGGGTGTCTTTAAGCTATAAGCTAGTACGTTTCTTAAAGAGAAGTTTCGGATTTTTATTTCGTTTAACGGTAATTCATTTGAGCTGGATATTGTAAATTTGCTCATCTTGTATAAGCAGACCGTCGTGTATAGCTGACAAGCAAGATCTTATCAGCGAGCTTCTTGCTGTGATTCTCTTACAACATATGTACTCATGTCGTAAGAGAATCACAGCAAGATCTTATCAGCGAGCTTCTTGCAGTGATTCTCTTACAACATATGTACTCATGTCGTAAGAGAATCACAGCAAGATCTTATCAGCGAGCTTCTTGCTGTGATTCTCTTACAACATATGTACTCATGTCGTAAGTTAGCAGAATGGGAATGCATTATTCGTCATTAATTTCGATCTGTTTCGACAATTAGAGAAATTAGTTGTGGACGCTGAAAAGATTCCAATATTTCAATATTCATATATTTCATACATCATTGCACGAATTCTACGATAATATACATACGTGGCAATGACACAGACGAGTGAAGACGGAACCATCTAGAAATTTACAAACTTTAGGAAAACCTGAATATGTTGCTTTTGAGCATTATCTCTGATATTGGTGAGATTACAAAAGAAAAGATAAATACAACCGACAACCGAGCCCATAGTTATAGGCAAGCAATATTAAAATGGAAACAATGCTACGTTTGACTGAACAGACTTCTTAGTTTCGTTCGTTGTTTCATTTGTTTTGCCCATTACGGTTTGAAACGGTCGAGGTTTGCTCCCATCAGACTGTGTGGACCGGCGCAGAAGCGTCTTCTAAACTGTCACTACAGTTTGGGATCGAATTCAAATTTAAGCTTGGTTCGATTCGATCAGTAGAGCGTTGGCCTAGATCACCAGAGGTTGTGGGTTCTATCCCACTTCAGGCCCGAATTTTTTGGGTCGGAGGTGCTGTTGTGACAATCTTAGTTTCATTCATCAACAGAACATTTTGCATCAAGTCAAATGTACATGTCATATTTGTTTATCAAATCTAAACGTAAGGCGCCGAAGCTTGGATAAGTGTACCAATGCGTGTGTTGCAGCTATGTTCTGAGGCTTTTGAGAGCAAGTTTAAAAATTTCTCACACAACTGACATTGCACTCTTTTTACAATTTCCCTCGCAACGTTTGTCAAACAAAATCCGACATACACACTGCAACAAAAAAGCTAACAGGCATCGGAGGCGACCTTTCGTTCTTTCACCAAAGTATTTCTTATTTTTTATACTTTGGCCACAGAATGAACAATTCATCTCAACCTGGTACAGAGCTGTTGGTTAAGCCAGCTTATATAGCGTTTACAGTCCTTGGATGCGGGGGAATTGTCAGCAACTTGTTCATTCTGTATTGCCATTTCACAAATCCAGCCATCAGAAACTTGTTTATTTACTCGCAGGCTCTGTGTGACTTAATTGCATGTGGCTCATTTATTTTCCAAGCTCAGGTGTTGTCGAAATGGGATTACATTGATCAATTGAGCTGCTTCCAGGCGGTGGCCCATTTCCTTTACGCCCTTTCTTGCAGCACAGTACTAACATTTTGCAATGGCTTGGATCGCATTATTGCCGTAAAATGGGCTCACAAATACAAGGATCCAAAACTTCAAAACATCAAAAACGTCGTATGTGGGTTTTTCGGACTGTTAGCGTATCCTATTGTGCAAGTAACACTTGGAGTGTTGTATGCCAGCTCTACCACACAGCTACCCCTTTGTAATGTTCCAACATCTTTGATTGGAAATGTGGCCTTTGACTTTTGGAACCAATCTACAACTGCCATAAACGTATGCGTGATCCTTGTCTATTCCGTTCTTGCAATATTGTTTCACAGAAGTACGAAAACTGGTACGACTGCAAGATCATTACAGAAAAATGATCAAATTATAGTTTCAATTATTATAATCGCAATAATCCATATCTTTACGTGGACACTTACCATGAGCACAATCTTAGTGGTATCGCATCTTCACCTTTCACCATCTATTCAATTGCACGTTGGAGTTTATGTAGGAATTTTGGCTGTAACAAACAATGCTAGTAACGGATATGTTTATTTATGGCGCAGTAGTCAGTACAAAACCGTACTAAAAAGATTGTGGAACAAAACCGATTTCCGAGCAACAACAGTTAACGCCATTACGCATAGATGGTATTGAAAGCTTGTAGATGTAATGACGCAATAAAACAGTAATAAACTTAGAATCTGTTCAAAGGATTTAGGCCAAAAAATGAGGGGTCTGACCTGCAAAACATGCTGCGCTTATATTTTGCAAAAATAGGCACTATCAACAAAATAATCAATTAACAGTCGCTGCAATGGAGCCCGATGGGATAATGTTTGTGTCCATATGTTTTATAAAAAAGTCTACTTCTGCCAAAATGTTATATGATACGTACAGTGTGCGATTTTGCTATATATTCAAAGAAGAGCAAGCCAATAATGGGCTCTCTTCTTTGAACTGCATAACGGTGATCCCACTACAATATGCAAACGCGTTCTCGTTTAGTGGACAACGAGGCAACTATGTAGAGGCATAGCTGAAGCTGAACGAAGTACTAGTTTGGTGGAGTGTCGCTAAGGCAGATTCAAATTGGTGACTGCTGATTCAAGCATCAACTTTTTTTGTTAACCCCCTAAAAACCGAAAGCTACTGTAATTACCTCATTACCTACTCAACTAAAAGGGGAGAGGAATTTTGGTTGGCTGTTGTCAAACCCCAATCAAATGGGAAGGGTTTGACGACTCAGCCCAATGTGACAACAATTTTGTCGACAACTCACGCCTCCCAAGCAGGAGAACCTTCGCGCATTTTCATTCGAACACTGTTCCACAATGCTAGAAGGGAAATCTGGTTGACTTTTTTCCGTACGCCCCACTCCAGTTGGAGGTTCTCCGGTTAGGAGTAGTGTCAGCTTTAATTTAAAACTTTGTCTGGAGGAAGAGTGATAGCTGACACCGAATAATTGTCGTTACAATTACCCGAGGCGTTTTACCAAGGCTGGAGATTTGCCCATCACGGTTTGTGTGATGAACGCACCTCGGCAGCTCCACCCGAAGGCGGCCGCCCCTTAACTCTCGGAAAATTGTTGACATGAGGGGGGATACCAGCTATTATTGGTGCCGGCTGGCACCAAAATCGAATGAATTAAAAACGCGTTCGTCTGGTCCTCCAGGACCATTAGTATTAGAATTTAGTGTTTTGAGTTGCGAAAGCGCATTTGCATTCTGCATTCCTCCGCAGTCAACTCATGCGTTTACTTGCGTGGTTCTGTGCGCGTTTGTGTGAGCGTACCAGTTCGTGGACATGGAAGTATAGCAGTTACAACATGTGACAATGTTAACAAAAAGTAGCAGAGTCAAGACATGTTTGAATTTTTTTCAGTTGGGTTCCCAGGGAACGCAGTTGCCGTTGTTGTTGTTGTTGTCAGTCTTCAGGTCGGTCTCAGCGGTCGAATTCCTGGTTCGTCGTCAGCGGTTTGTGCGGTATGAGTTCTGAGCAGCTTAGAAAATGTCCTGCAAGCATGCCGTAAACGGAAGGAAACGAGTTTTGATTTCGACGCAGACGTTTCTGCTAGCTTACACATGCTGCCGAAATAATATCAGCAGCTGCTGGATAGCTGTTGTTTGTTTTGTTAATCTACAAACCGCTGGCTGTAAATGCAGTATAAGCCTCGACTGTATAAGGTGTCTACTGAGCCAGCAAGTTCTGGTATTCATCCAGTGCTGATAATTGAAGGTTATTAATTTGTTCTTTAATTAATAACTGAAGTTCTTAAGTTACTTGGAAAATAGTGACAAGCACAGGGGGACCTTTCCCACCCCCAATACCTGCGACTAAATTCCAATAACGCGGTCAATCTTCATAAACTGCATGAGTTCGCGAGCTGCATTCGTTTTTGACAAGAACACATTTGAAGTCATGAAAATTAAGTCAACATTGAGTGTACCACTAATTTTACTCGTGTGCATGCGATAGGTATTATTCTAACACCACAGCAAAACTAAGCAAACAAAAAACTGAAGAACTTATAACGCCTTGTCCTGTCCTGTAGCTGATGAAAATGCCAATGTGAAGTAGTTTGCCTTGGCATTGCCTGAATTCAGTTTGCACATCTAAGCTAAAGACACGAAATGTTATTGCAGCGTTGTAAGTAATGGAGTCACCATGCAAATAACAAGTTCATGGGCGTTCAGGTGTTCTATTAAGTAGAGGTGCAACGCTTGAACCTCCAACACCACTACATCAATTTGGAAGCAACGACCTGTTGCTAGGAACAATCGCCGTTGGGTGCATCGGTTTGCCCTAGCTGGAGGTTTTTAGGTGTTTAGCGAAATCAAGTGGTTAATTTTGCTTTTGTCCAATTCTTAAATCTAAAAATTAGATGTATAAAGTCGAAACTTATCTTTGTATGCACGACCAGTTTCCATGAAGTAGTTGATCAGATTCGTTGACTTTTCATCTAATACATAATATAATTATGTACTCTTGCTATTATAGCATTTTTATGCGGTTGAAAGATTTGTTTTATACAACATTATGACATGAAACAAATATTTTTGTTCAACTTCCTAGCTCATGTAGTAGACATTAGTTCGTTAAAAACAACGAGGTTTGCAAAGTGGCATCTTTTCTGGAGGAGGTCAGTGTCTATTCCTTCTCCTGTATATGCTTATCTGTTTTGTAATCCCGCTTCCTCTTCATAAAAAACTCAATTTAATAAGGTATAAACTGAGAATACCAATGCAAAATATTTCAACATATTAAGAATCTGCAACAAGTATATGAGAATAAAACTACCATGTTTCCTTACCGAAGGTGCGTCATTTTAATCTTCTTCCTGATACACTACTTTTCAGGACAGACTTTGGCGCTTAAAAATATACATATAATTTTCAGAGCCCATTGAAATTTCGACGAAATCTTACGTTCAGAATTTGAGTATTTCTTCGGTAAGCACGAAAAGTATTTCCATTTTTAAAAATATCATCAAGAAATCATTTTGCGAAAAAGCTGTGTGTGAGTTGTGAAAACGTCTACATTTTTTGCTCAGATATGTGTAATTTTGGTAGTTTTAGCGGCATTGGCGGAGTTGTAGTATTTTGGCAGCAGTGATGGTGCTATAGAAATAAAGCTAACGCATCGTGTCAGCGAAACAGTATGTTTGCAATATGTGCGTACAAATTCGATTAAAGCTTGCCACCATTGACTATGTTGACTCTATACCGTATACTTTTAAACCTACACCGTATGGCCTATATCCATGGTGTGAAGTAAAACCTTTCTTTTCTAGTTTTTCTATTTTCTGTCAAGTAACTGTTCTTTAAAAGCTTGGAATCTCTATTTGGAATCGGTACATAATTTGTGTCATTGTGAATGCTTTATCTTATTCAGCTATGGTGAATCTCTACGGTGCATTTCTTCCTACGGTGCTTTATTTGCTTTTGCTCTATCTGAAGGCCTTGTGTTGAGGTAAACACCTCTAATTTTACAACTTCCATCTGCCATCTTCACAAAGATCAGTAAAACTAAACTGCCATATTTTGTCATTTTGAATTTATAATAGTCTTTGAATTTTTTGTCTTTAATTTTTTGCGCTTTATATTATGTCTTTGCTTACTTCGTACGTATAATTGCTTTTTCTTTTGTTCTCTCTATCTTTTCATATTTGGCTTTGATTTTGTACCTCTTTTGAATCATTTGGCTTTGGCAGGAACTTATGTTTCTTTGTCTGTATTTGTAGGCACATATTTTTTGCCAGGGGATGAATAATTAATATTTGAAACAGTAGTGTTTGTATTTGTGATTTAGATGTTCGAGTTTAGGATTACTTTTAAATTGCTATCTTTCAGACAGATTAAATTATCGAGTGTTTCCTACTTTGGAACTTTAAGTTAGGTTTATTTTGGGTTATTTTGGATCGTCTGTGTTAAATTTTGTTTTCTTTTAAACTACAATTTCGGTAATGCGTAATGCCCAAGAGTTGAGTTAGAATTAATTGTACTGACACGGTAGTTTCTGTTCATCTCTTATCATCTATGACTTTGAATCTGTACTTATTCTGTATTTGTTTGTTCTTTTTGTTTGTGTGTACTGTATAAAATCTTTGTACTGTTAGCTTAAAGTTATATGTTATGTTAACTTTGTAATATGCACAGTTTGATGCCATGTGATAAGATCCAGTCAACATTTTTGTTTTGTTGTTTTGGTAATATGTAGTATTTACTTTTTTGTACTGTGTAAAGATACTTGTGGTATTTAATCATTTGAACTTGTTGTAAAGGTAATTTTGTCGTATTTACTCTTTTGAAACTGTGTACAGCTGTAATATGTAGTATCTGTAATGTTGTAAAGTTGTAAAGTAGTGTTTTTGTACTGCCTGGCCAGTATAATAATTTTGTAAGTGCGAATGTTCTGTGTGTAACTGTGATTTTGTAGTGAGTCTGATTGTATGGTTTTCTTTAATGGTGGCCTAAGGGCACTTCTTTTTCTATTTTGGGTTTTTTATCGAACTTACATCTTTTTGTCTTTTTCTAAATTGGTATTACAGTTAGTCTAATTTGCTATCAGGTTTGTGTTCAATGCGGAACATCTAACCCTACGTTTCGATTTTGCCTGTATCTGACTACCAATGGCAACCAAATCTGTCTTATTTTCTAAGTTCTCTCTTTCACTCTTATGTGGGCATCTTAATGACGCACCGCACGGCGTTGCTCGGTTTAGGTTCGCTCTGAGGGAGTTGGAAATGAAACGCTATCTACTTTTCTTCTTTACTGGAATTACGGTAGCACTCTCGTTATCTTGGAATTTCATCGGGTGCTAAAATCTTTTCCAGGGGTATTATGTTAAAATCCTACTTTACTAACTGTAATCCAGCCTGAATTATCTTACTTACGTTTAGCAACCGATCAATGTAACGATCATAAACAGCGACCATTTAGCACAGTAATTAGTTTTTATGCATAATTGATCAGTCTGAGCATTGTCTTTCTGTTGTGCGGTCGGTCCCTTGGCCATATTTTATATATTCTGTATTGATGCCTATTTGCCTATTAAATTATCGTATGTTCTTCAGTAAATACTATGCCTTCCTTATTGCTTTATTAGGGATCTTAGATAGGGCTTTTATTTCTTTTTGCTTGGGTTGCACCCTAGGTAGGATCAGCTAGAGAATCTGCTTTCGTTTCGCCATTTAAGTGCCGGTTAAGTCACCGGACAGTAAACCGGTAGTTAATACTATAGAACCTAGAGTTAAAGTTATATCTGGTAGTTGGAAATTGTATATGAGCTTATCCAAAAGTTATTTCTAGCCGGTTTTAGGTTTTGTGCTTGCTTCAGCGTACCTGATCAAATAGGTTTTGTCAACATTTGTTTCAAATTTCCAAATCAAACAGTGCAACCCCCAAAAGACAACATTGAGGCATTTTTGAAAGCATTTGGCGGTATGCTAAGGAAGCATGTCGTCTTTCTAATTAATTTGTTTCCATCTTGGCTAGGAGATAAATTTATACCGACTTAATACTGCCGAATTTTCGTTTATTTGTACAGCTATTTGTGAATCCGCAATTATGACAAGAAGGCCGAATTAGTCAACCAACACCAACAAATAGTGCACCGTTGCCTATTGGCATTGCTTCGGTTGGAGAGAACTTTTGACTAACATAGTGTATTTAGTGTTTGTTAAGTCATTCACTGACTACTCGGCTGGTCACTAAAGCTTACAAGCTCTGGGAACTTTCAATTCAGACTTACAAACTATTGTGCATACTCCATAGCTTTCCCACGTACTTTTAATATTAAAAATGCCACCTGCTGCCGCCATCGCATATTCAGGTTACAGCTCGCAATATATCAAAATTAAAAGAAATCCAAATTCGCAGTAACAAAGGAAATGAACTCACGCAATTCCGTTTTAATTTAGAGAGTGGTGTTAATTTCCTTTACATTACGCAAACCCAAACTCCGCACACTTTTTACGTCAAATTCCTATAAAGCAAAAAGTTTTGCGGCAACGCATTTAGTTCGCTTAGAAGTTAGCGGCGTAACTGCGGTGAATTTTATGAAGTTGGTTTATGGGATACCACAAACGGAACGTTAGCTAATTTGGCTTCATTTGGAACAATAGCAATTATACAGCATGTACTTGGCCATAATATATTTGATCAGTGGTTTCCTAAGAAGTTGCCACAAACTCAGGAACCTGTCCAACCCTCCTTCGCATTTCGTAACATTTAGTTAAAAGGTTTTTCCTAGCGGTTTCGAAATAGTTACGTCTAATCTACCCCTTGGACAATCAGTTAAATAATGGTGAATACATACAGCATTATAGCTTTGCTGTAACTTTACGCCAACTTTAACACTGCCAGTATAAAAGTTAATTCTGTTTTCTCAATATGGGATTTGGTCAGATAAATAAACATTTAAGTATTTATTTTAAAAATAGTTATTTTTAAAGTAAGTTGAATGAAAATGTAAATTCTTGCGCGAAAGCGTACTCTAAAATGCCACTACAGTTTATGCTTGGTTGGATGGAACCCTGGTGCTGTAGTGACACATCTAATTTTCGTTTATCCTTTCATTCGATCTAGACTAGTAATAGACTAGATATAGTAATCTTCTGCAGATTTGCCGTAGTTTTATCGGCGGTCTGCTGGTTCAGCTTTGGCTTATTCACATTAGCTGATTAGATACGTGGCTGAAGCTTTATTCATTCGAGTACCGGCTGAACTTACTGATCAGTACATTCTTGTGGCTTTTGACAAACGTAGCAGCAGTTATTAAAAACAGCTACTACTAGATCGCCGAATAAACAAATAAGGAGGCAATTTAACACATTCAAAGTGCACCAGATTCCTAACCTTATCACGAAGTCAATAAAAACAATTTGAACGCCCAAGCTATCAATTCAGCGTTGCTTTAATCGATAACATTTCATTTGAGGCAAATAGTTTGAAATCGGTAGCAGACAGGCAAGTGGGTGGGTAAAAACGATTTTGTCCTGAGAAAGTACTCGTGGAATGATTACGTTTCGAAGCTTGTGGGTTTACGTTTACAGCAAATTTTATTTTTTTGAGGTCCCACAGACAATTAATTTTGTAGCTACATGGCCAAAATGTTTCTAGTTTTGAGTGGCTCCTCAAGTTTAAGCGGAAACTACTCAGCTACAGGAAGCCAATACCATGCGCGTATTAACTCAAAATGTTTTCTCTGATTAAGCGAATGATCAGGAACTCTTAAGTGTTATATTGGATGCCACGAAAACTGTAGATTAGGGCAGGTCTTTGCGACGTGGTAAAATATTGATAACTAACAAAGAATAGACTACTGAATATTTTATCTGAGCAGAGAGGCCGATAGCAGAAATCTAAATCTAAGGTTTAGTAAGTTTACTTTTCTCTTATTTAGCAAGTTTGTTGTACCTATGAATAACTCCACTACTATTGCCGTTGTTAAGCTGATTGACGGACCCGCTCATGCGGCTTTTACAGCAATCGGTTTTACTGGGATTGCCAGCAACCTTTTTATCATTTATTGCCAGGCTATCAATCCAACTCTTCGAAATGCATTTATTTTCTTGCAAGCAGTTTGTGACATGATAGCCAGCGGATCCTTTGTATTTGATGCTCAGGTTGTATCCAAATGGAAAAACATCAACCAACACCAGTGCTTCTGGGCTAACTCGCAATTCCACTATGCTCTTTCCAGCAGTACAATGCTGACACTATGCATTGGACTAGACAGAATTGCCGCTGTACAGTGGCCCGTCCTTTACAAAAACCACAGCGTTCAAAAGGTCAAAACGATTGCTTGTTGTTTCCTTTCATTGTTAGCTTATCCGCTAATTTTAGTTAGTTTAGGCGCTATATTTGCTAGCGCTGACAGAATATTACCCCTTTGTATTATACCCACCTCATTAATTGAGACAATAGCATACGATTTCTGGAACCAGTCAACTACTTCTATTAACTTATCAGTAATAGTTGTATATTCTTTACTTGCAGTGTTGTTCTACAGAACAAAGCTAACAATTTCTAGCAGTAATTCGGATGAAAAAACCGAACAAATGGTTATCTCTATAATTATAATCGCAACATTTCACATTTTCACATGGACCGCAACCATGGCAATAATTTTGATAGTTTCTATGCTTAATCTGTCTCCGTCCATTCAGCTGCACGTGGGACTGTACGTTGGAATATTAGCTGCTCTGAACAATGCAAGCAATGGATTTGTTTACTTCTGGAGGAGCAGTCAGTACAGGTCCACAGTTATGAAATATATGAAGAAGACGGAAGTTCAAAGTCTGACAGTTGATTCGAACGCACAAAAGCGCAACGAAATGGTTGTGTAATTTACGGACGAGTACAGCAGGGCCAATTTCATAAGATGTTGCGGACTTGCAAGTGCGAGTTTGCGAGTACTCGCACTTGCAACACAAGTGCGGATTACTAATGTTTCAAAAAACTTTTCCGCAAACTTGCGGAAATTAACTAAGCGAGTTGCGGAACTTGACCCACTTGCAACGCAAGTGCGAGTACTTGCATTGCAAGTGCGAGTAGAAGCAAAAATTGACCGTAACTACTTAAAAAATCGTAACTTTTTCAGACTTCTTAAAGTTTATTGAAATTTTCACAAAGTATGCAAAACATGTTAAAGCAGTTACTTCTTAAATTTCGATAAAAACTGACGAAGATTAACGAAGATATTCAATTTTTTTTGAAAATCGTCTAGTTAGAATCTACGAGACGACTTTACTTGCGCCTGCAAGTTACAAGTGAGTGTTCCAGCGGGTTTCGTGAAACACTTACTTGCTGCTTGTGTTCAAGCGAACTCGCAACTTGCAGCCTACTTGACTCGCCATTCAAGTGCAAGTGGGGATTCCGCACTTGACCCTTTATGCAACACTTGCAGTTTGCAAATCCGCAACTTGCAGCTGCGAGTTGCGGATTCCGCAACATTGAAGTTTTATGAAATTGGCCCCGCGTATCTAGTATTGCCGGAATGTATTGGATTATGCATTATGAAAATGCAACCAACAGGTGTTCAGTTTATGGATTTCTTATATATATCCAACTGCAGTTCCAGCTACGGTAGATAAAACAGTTACTAGTACTACGTTACTGCGAATATTGGTACTAGCTGTACTTGACTAAACAATCTTTGTCAAACAAATGAAATCTTTTGTAAACAAATAAAATCATTGTCATAGTTTGACAAAAAACCCGTGCTTCCTTTTATTGCTTGAGATTTAAACTTGAAATTTACAGCATATGCTAGATTATTATGAAGTTTTGTATTGTCCAATTCTGCTCGACTGCAGATCTACTCAACCATAAAGTTATTTGGCTTTCATGAAAGCAGGTGATTTATGCCCCACGCGGGCATTCTTGGACCCAGTTTTGGTCTTTTTATTTGTAAACCTGGTCATGACCTCCCATACTTACATAAGATGTCAAAAATTTTGTGGTTCTTTGATTCGACTGATTCGCAGAAAGTAATGATATATCCTCAAGTTCTGGACTGTTGTCGTGAACCTATTTCCGGAATAAAGTACCTACCTGAAACATTTTGAGGTTGGAGACAAACTCGGCACGTTTCTGCAACAATTTCAATACTTTATATTCAGACAGATTGTTGGCACAATTCAAGAAATCTTTCAAACGTTAGGCGTGTCAGTTCGTCGATAACATAGCTAGATTATTAAGACGCACTTCACTACTTGAAGAGAATATGATGATCTATCTTCGTTTTTACAATTTTCACCTCCATAGCATTTTATCTTGCGAAAAGTAAAAAGAGCTCGTTAGATCTTTCAAGTCGGAAGGCGGCAGCAATCTTTAAGAATTGAAACAATTAGTGCAATACCGCCTGTTATTGCGAAAAAATTATTTCAAATATGCTTAATCAGTCTCTACTTTTACAGTATATCACAGACTTTTGCTTTCTATCACCATCACTGTCACAGACCCACAGACACGGATTTTGCTAGTTAACGTTTCCTGGCTGCAAGCAACTAGATGATAAAATTTTATTGTTCAAGATATTCCAAGACACATAACTAAGGTTTACACGATTTTGAAAGTAAATAATATTCCCTCATTTTGTCAACAATAAAGCCTTATAGCAAGAATATAATGAAGCTTGTTGACTTTTGAAACATCGAGGATTTATACATAGGATTGACATTCGAAAAGGGTTATCCGGTTGGTCTGCATGTATAAAAGATTATAGGTTTAAATTTTAAAATTGTTGGTAAATTGTTGTAATTTGAAATTTTCGCAGAAGACTATAGGTCTAAATTTTGTTCCTGATATACCAGACTAGCTTTACTAAAATTGCACCTAAAGAAATTTAAGTATTTATTAAAAATTAAATATTTTAAAATTTTTCAAATTATTTTTTGTATATGCTAGTAGGGTTAAATCCCAATGTTTAACTGTCTGGACCTAAGAAATGGAATTATAGGCTAAGCGACTGCAGGTGTTCCCAACATATCAACCCTACCTAACAAGCAACTACAAGTCAAATCATTGGATCCCCACGGGCTAACCAATTAATAATCGTTGTGGCGTAACAATATATTTAATGGGGCAAAGAAATACAGAACCGACTTTCAATAGGTTCACAAAGGACGACTGACATCTTTTGCGGAAATAAATCTAACTGATCGTATTAGCTAAGTAACCAAGAATCAAACACAGAAATAATGATTGGATTTAGTGTTTGATTTTAAGGTTAAGTTGCACCACTTGATGTTAGTTGATTCTCAACAGTTGCAATAATCATGGTGAGTAGCTTAGATGGTACTGACAATGTTTAATCAGAATCTCATTGCAAAGGTGTAGAAACAAAGAAAGGAACTCTTTGAAATAGAAAGTCAATTATGAACCACTCAAGTATATGCTTTTCCGAATTTTACTCTAACAATGCACTTTTGACTTTAAGTTTAAATAAATCGCATTGCTTTCGGATCAAATTTGCGCGTCTTGGATACTATTCTGTTCTGGATGCATAACACATATCTGCAAACTTTTGCTACAAAGTATGTGTTTCATTTTTATTTTTGTTTTAAGCATTTTTGATGAATTTTCTTTTTAACATCTAATTGTAAAAATTGGATCATTTGTGCTAAATATTAACTTTAAAAAGTTGCTTGGGTTATTAGCTACGTGAACAAGAGCAAATAATGTTTGTAATGAAGTTTTAAAATTATTAATTTTTAAAAATGAAGTATCAATCAAGTCGTAATGAGTTATCGGGCAAGGCTGCCAGGCAAAAGCTTACAACAACAATCAAAAAGGACATGAGTTATCAAACGATCAGCTGCTATCATTATCGCAATTACGATTTCAGCCAGCTGATAATTCTGTTGATTAAATTCCCTCTGAAACTCACTTTTCTACATATAAATAATTTATCTTCGGATAGGTTTTAATGGTTATGAATAGTACGGTGCATTCAACAATTGCAATAACGGATGCTGCAGCCAATGCAGCTTTCACTATCGTTGGGATCAGCGGAATTGTCAGTAATCTATTTATTATCTACTGTCAAGCCGTCAGTCCCTCAATCAGGAATTTGCTTATATTTCTTCAGGCCATCTGTGACCTGATTGCTAGCTGCTCGTATGTGTTGCGTGCTCAGGTTTTGCTTAAGTGGAATGTCACAAACCAGCTTACATGTTTCCAAATAACTGCTTACTTTCACTATGCTCTGGCCAGTAGCACCATGCTGACCCTATGTATTGGTATGGATAGAATTATTGCTGTTCAATGGCCGCTTTATTACAAGCATACCGCCTTGAAAACCATAAAAAACATGGTTTGTTGCTTTCTATCAGTCATTGTATATCCAGTTATCTTGGTTGGCTTAGGGGCTAAATATGTTAGTGCTAACAGAACGATACCGCTATGCATTATTCCAACTGCAATTGCAGATACCGTAGCTTATGACTTCTGGAATCAGTCAACAACATTGCTAAATTTAACTGTAGTTGCGGTGTATTCACTTCTTGCGTATAGTTTTAAGAAAGCTAAAGATGCAGCACTCAATTCTTCAATGGAAGAAAAGCATGAGCAAATTATTATGTCAATAATTATTATTGCCATAATCCACATCTTTACTTGGACTAGTACCATGGCTGCTCTTCTAATAGTTTCAAAACTGAATATATCAGCATCGGAACAGCTGCATGTAGGACTATATGTTGGAGTGTTAGCAGCAATAAACAATGCCAGTAATGGCTACATATATTTGTGTCGTAGTGTTGAATACATGTCAACACTTAAGATATGCTTGAGAAGAACGGTTGTTCAAAGTATTGCTGCTTGATTATTAGAATAGATTAAAGAATTTAATATCAATTATTCTTTTTTCTTATCGTTTTCAGGATAATACTCCAGCATTCCAGTGCAGATTAACATATTGTCTCGAATACTCAAAATCCTTGTTGAACATTTTATCATACTTTACTATACAAAGGTATCTTTTTCTACTTATCTGCATCTGATGTCGATTCAAATCCTAAGCAAATGGTGTTTTAATGCTTGCAAAATATAAGCTCTAGCAAAGTTTCAAACCCCCTCCTTGGATAATTTACAGAGCCTTTCAAGGGTGGCCGCCAGTCAGATGGAGGTACCACAGCATCGTCATTATGGTAGACGTAATGGACAATCTGATGCCTTGTAGAATTGTTATGGTAATTATTGAGCGTCAGTATCCTCTTCCATCAAAAATGCAGTAACCGTAACTTTTAATGATAGTGATTTTTTCTCAAGTCAAGCTATATGACATAAATAGTAGTTAGCTAACTGATCCAGGTTAAATTTTCAGCACATGCAACACATATAACAAGTGCAATACGTGAAATATTGCACATGTTTAAGCATTAAAATTTCAAAGCTGCCCGAAACACATAATGTAGAAAATCTCAAAAACATCATAGAAGTTCCCGGTTCTTAGGTCCACATATGCTAATTATTTCAGACTCAGATGATTGGGACTATAGTCCAACTAACGTAACCGGTAAACTGAAGTAACTCGGACTCTTATATTTTTCATTAGTTTTTATATGGTAAATAAGAGATATCGACAAAGCGATAAATATACTTGTAAATATAACGCTTGTCATACTCTTATGTATTATACAATCTTGTTGTGAAATAAGCGACAGCGAAATGGTTTCAGAATAATTGTATTGCAACGGAGTTTCAGTGATCAGTACACTTCAGTCCGTTTTAACATGGATGATTGGTGTTCTGTTCTTTTACTGTACACAGACTTGGAGAAACTATGTGTCGTCCGGCAAATGAGAAAAATGCTTTTACTTCCATTTACTTTTACTTCCATTTACTTTTACTTCAAAACATTCACTAGTCAAAAGGAAGCATTTGGCACAGATCTGAAAAATGAGAGGCCTACCGATTTTTACTGACTCTAAAAACAAATATGATAGACCACGTGTTAAGTATTAGAAAAGCATTGGAGAATTTCAACAATATACATTTAGTCGCATGCAATCAAGTAGATTCGCACTAGCGAAAAATATCGTTAAGAGTTAAAGTTTCAAGACATTAGAATCAACAATTATACGGAGCATGGAATTTTGGCCATTTCAATACTAATACACATAGATTCACTTTTATGTCAAAGCTGTTAAAAGAAATGACAGTATTGAATGGTTATGGCTTGGTGAATTAAACAGTAAAGCTTTGTACGGTAGATCTTTTGATGCGAGATTTTAGAGCTGCCATATATTCTGCACTGCGCCATATATAAATAAAACCGTTGCTGGCATTATTGACTGCTGCTAACACTCCAACGTACAGCCCCACATGCAGCTGCAAAAACGGAGATAAGTTAAGCTTTGAGACAATCAGAAGTATAGCCATGGTAGATGTCCACGTTAGAATATGAATGATCCCAATAATGATGATTGAAGTAACAATTTGAACGTTCTTTTCTTCCATCGCAGAACTATTAACGGAAAGTTTGGTCTGCCTGATCCTAGCAGCCAGTAACGAATAAATCAAGACAACAGAGACGTTTATCGTTGTTGTTGATTGATTCCAGAAATCATATGCCACCGTCTCAATTATTGCTGTCGGAATAATACATAGTGGTATCAGTCTATGTGGCCCTACATACCTGAATCCTAATCCAATCAAAAGCATTGGATATGCAAATAAGGCTATGCCGGACCCAACTATATTTTTTATTCGCTTCAGAACTGTATTTTTGTATTGGATTGGCCACTGTACAGCTCCAATTCTGTCTAATCCGATACAGAGTGTTAACATTGTGCTGCTTGCGAGAGCATAGTGAAATTGTACGTTTGCATTGAAGCAGTCAATTTGTTTGGTTAACTTCCACCTGGCCAGGACCAAAGCGTGGAATACATAAGATGCACTCGCTGTCAAGTCACAAACTGCCTGTAAGAAGATAAACAAGTTTCTAATTTCCACACTAGTTGACTGGCAATAAATAATAAACAAATTGCTAGCAATCCCACTGCAGCCGAAGACAGCAAATGCTGTATTGGCTGGTAAATCAATAATCTCAATTGCTTTAAAGGTTGTGTTATTCATGGCCAATGAGAAACACGTACCGCAGAATGAAATCTAAAACATCAGAAAGCGTAGAGAGAACCCTATAGAAACGTAGAATACCGTAGTGATTGAACTTAAAACATCGGTCGAAAACTGGAGCAGCACGTGCTATACTGGAAGGCTATTACACCAACTATTTACAGAAATTAACTAAATATTGAATTGAGCAATTTCTTTCCTTGAGGCACTATTACCTCACTCCAAGGAAAAATTTATAATCTACGTGGTCTAGCAGCTGAAGGCTTTAACGAAAGGCTAAGGTTATTATAAAATTTGACATCAGTTAAGGGTCACTTAAGCAGCGAACTTGCTAAAAGCCTGGGTGTCCTACCAATAACATTCGGTATTATACATGCTGTTTATAAATCCGTTAGGATTAACACATTGGGAAGTGCAGAAGGATTTTCAGAAATTTTCAGAGAACAAAGAAAAATTAGAAACAACGTTGAAGCGCACGACGTTTTCGACAATAAACTCTTAGTAAATGGAAACGAATCCACGTGTGATCCTACGTATTTCCAAGGGTTTCGAATTAGTAAACTCTTAACTTACGTAGCTGGCACCCTTTCGGGTATTTTTCACTCTTATGGCTTTATGAATTTTATTTCGGTAATCAGAAAATTAACTCAACATAAATAGGAACTTACAATAGGTATTTCCTTTAGATTTGAAAAAGAAATGGCACAGATAAACTACCGTAATCTGTTTTAGATCTGGCCTGCAGTTTACCCTTCAAAGTCAATACACAGCTTCTACGACAAAGTGTGTAGGAGCTGGGAATTGTAGGAGCTGTGTATGCATGCCTCTGGACCAGTCCCATATTTTTGATGAAAAGATTAGTTTAGATTAGATTTTTTAGTTATTGGCATTCATCTCTCAGCAGGCAGTAGAAACACCAGTTGAACAGTTTTGCTCTTAAAACCCTTAACCTAATTCCAACTGATGTGCCAGTATAAACAAGAATTTATTTGGGGCTTCCTTTCCAAATTTCCCATATTTGAACAAATCAGTTTATTTTCAAAACAATGTAGATTTATTTGTACTGTATCGATGCATCGTTCAGTCCATTGCACATTTTATGCACCCCTCACAGTTTAGATCTGTTGCCTAAAACTGGAGATATGGCTTGAAATGAGAACTGCAAAACACGACTTCTTTGTTTCCAACATCGATGAGATCCAACATCGATTTCTAAGACTAGGACGATTTGAAAGAATTTTGGCAGGATGTAACACTTCTGCGGAGATTATCATTGGTTTCGGCTGAAATATTTCCATTCTTAGAAAACTCAAGTGAGCGAAATTTGTCAGATTTTCTGAACCTTTAAGACCTGCTGAGCCAAATAATAATAATAATAAAAATAATATGCTTAGCCAAAGGCTTCCAGTCTTTGCTTAGAGTTCACAAGACAAAATTCTATTTGCAGAACTTTACTCAGATTTGTGTACAGAGTTTTCGTTATCGATAGGCCATGTCTACTAAAGAAAACGCACCCTATCAACATTCTCCATATCCTGAGCACTCGAATCCAAAAGCTTAACAATTTAACACTGTGTGTGTGAGACGTGAAAACTGAAACTGAAACCCTTTTTATCATAACTGTTCGACCTTAACGTCGTGGGCTGCTGCACCTGGTCTGATATTAGGGCCAAGTAGCACTAGCCCTTACAAAAACATACTGTAAAGTTGGAAGTGTATCGGCAACCAAACTTTACGGGTGGAAACTGTGCGCGTATGGAAACGGCGAACCTGGAGGAGACTTATGTTCCAGTCGACCTGGGCAGGATCTCGCCAAGAATAATTAAACCTAACAGACGACTAAATATGGCTGACTAAAGGACTAATAAATGCCTAACTATCAACTATGGAGAGAACTTTGAATAAATTAAATACACGCTCAGTAAGTAATTAGCCTACCTAGACTTAGAAATAACTCAGAGTCCTACCTACCGAATATACAATTCTAATAAAAACCTAACTAAAGACACCCTAAGGGCTCAGCTACTGAGACCACATTTAATAAAATAGCAAGCAAGGGAGCGACTCCCAAAAGGTACACAAGCGGGTATAAGAAACTTTGACACTGAAAACATTCATCATTGAGGCTTACAAAAACAGGGAGAAATTCAAACAAGTATACATTCTAAGAAATAAGTACAGTTTAAACAGAACATAAATGAAATTTAGATGCAATTAAAAGACAGTCTACGTGCACAGATTTTATCCCAAAAATCGTTTAAACCCTTCTAAAAACTATTATCTCAAAGTAATGTTGCCCGAAGCCGTCGCGGCTAACTAACAGACATGACATAACATATTAAACCTTTTCCTAGAATAAACAGCAGTATTAAGTTACCAATTAAAAAGAAACCAGAACACAATAGCACCCTCTAATAAATTTTAGGTCGACCCACGAGGTCGCCTCGGAGTCTGAAGTAAGAAAAGAAACTAAATCAATAACTTACAAATACCCCAGGATAGGCTTCCCAAAAAGAAAGGCAAAAGGCTAGGCACACACGTTGAAAATAACGGCCGCACGCTAGAGTTAAGAAAGACAAGACTGACTAGTTTTAAAGTGAAGTCTGAGAGAGATGCCTAGTGAATTTTGATTAGCTGGATTTGAGACCCCCTTTGCAAACGGGATGCTCAGCGCGCATCCAGAGAAACTTCAAAAGACAAACAGCGCCACCTAGCAGCTAAGTGGGCTGAACAAAACATAACGCATTTTAACATAGAAAATATCTAATTTCAACCTAATTTCAATGCAAATTTACACAACACATATTTCTCACCAAAAATACCACTCTTACTAAAATTTCACATTAAAAACACACTCACTAAAATTACACACACAACTCACACATTACAATACATCGGTACAGCCGCCATTTGAAAAAAGATGAAGATGTTCACGAAACGTTGTACTAAATTGTGATTTGGATTGCCACCTCATCTAGTCAAAGATGACGAATTAGTGCTACGCGGCGAAGATTATAGAAAAGGCTACGCTTAATTTAATTTGATCTGCAATTGTGTTTGTTCTTGTTTTACGGAAATGATCTGAGCAGGGGAGCTGGTCTGCTTTCGTACTTCTGTCTGCACTTATTCTATTGGGTTATCTCCGGCCCAATGACTTAATTTCCCATTACCAGTGAAATAGGTCCACGGTTTTCATGAAAGTCCTCTTTAACTTCGGCTCATAGCGGAAAAAGACTTTGAGACTTCCCCCAGAAGCCGACTTTATGCGTGTGCTGCTGGTGCAGAAGGTCTATATTTCAATTCCGTGGCTTGACTGTACATTGCACAAATCTTGTCCAAATGCCTAGTCAGAGTATCTAGTTCAAAATCGTGTACGCTAGGAAAATTTAGTGAGTTTCACAGTATTGGAGATATCTTCCACTGATGCTGTCTTGTCAACTACAATATCAATTCGCTGATTCATTTGAATGAATGAACATGAGAGATTTGATCTTAAGAAGTGCTGCGTATACCATGTTTCTGCTACAAAGACAAAAAGTTGTTGCAAAATTCTTGCATGAATACGCCATAAAGTATATAGGTTTTCTTACCACATCATGGAAGGAGTGTTTAATTTGCAGCTGTAGACTTATCGGTTATTTCGTCCCATACCTGCATCAAACAGCCGGAAAATATACTTACGTTATTACCAGAGCGCTCTTCAATGTAGAAACCAGGACTGAAAAGTTAAGGCAACTTTAGCTATAATAAAGAATATAGGATGCCCCCATTAAATGCCACCATCACGATTGTGTAATTTGATTCCAACAAAACACACATTCTTTTGACGTCAAAATCAGATAATTAACTCTATCTCAGGATTAAGAAAAGTTAGATTTCAGCATCCAAAGAAACTGTTGCGCTAATGAGAACTCTCCAATGACTTCGATTAGTGACCATCCAACTATTAGAAACAGGCAGAATCTATCAACGACGAATCCTTTTTGGGAGACATACAAATAGATCTTCCCATATACATTATCGAATCAAGAGAAACAACCGATATATTACTCTACAAAGTAGCTGTGTTTGACACTTGGCTGTAGGGCGTTGGCCGTTGCGGCCAATGGCCGACCATTGGACGTTTGCCGAGAATTTCTGGGCCAATTGGTTCGGTCAGCCGTTGGCCGTTGGCTTTTCGTTGGCCGTTGGCCGTTTGCCGGCCAATAGACCATTGGCTATTTGCTGTCCATTGGCCGTTTGGCCGTCGTTGGCCTAGCTTAGACGTATTGATTCACTTAGACACATTGATTCACACGTACTCACATCTACACTTGCAGAGAACTGGTTTTCTTCTGCGCTCTTTCTACGGTTTACGTTATGTTAGAAGTTTGCAAGTTAAAAACAAGTAGGCCCCTAAAAGGAGCATCATCCCGATGTTGTGTTAGCAGCAAAGATTGTTGCAAGTTGCAACTTTCACTTTAAGATATGGTTTGGATTTTGAAAAAACTTTTTTTAGCTTTGCCCTGAGTGCTTATTTTCACAGATCTTTATCTTGGTCATGAACCCCAACCAAACGGGGAATCTGCTTTGCCGGAGTCCACCAAATAGACACCCATTTTGTAAAAGCCTGTAGCAACTTGTTCATTTTAAGCGAATCCAGCACTCCCAGTAAGGCATCGGTCATAGCGCCATTCCGGTGAAATATATGACTATATCACTATATGATTGATTTAACAAATATTTAACTCATTTGTAACAAAATTCACCTTAAGTTTTCCTAGTAAAGAAAGCGGAAGCATAGTTGTTTTTACTGCGCTGGAGGCATGAGATTTTGTTAACTGTAGTTTGGAACGTCCCTGCAGAATTTCTCCAACAATTTACCTGGTTTTCAAGGGATGGAGTCTTTGGCTGGAGCTGCTGTGTTTGGGTTTTACGAATGCGTACCTCCATGAACGATCTGGTCCAACTTTTTAATTAATGCGAAATCAATGTAGTCAGCTAGCCACACTCAAAGAAAACACATTTGTCTCCATATTTAAATCGTCTTAAAAACTAACCATTAATCCAAAATGTGATGTTGCCCATCTTTGCCTGCTCCAAACGTTTTCAGTTTCAGCAAAGCCCTACATTCTTGCATAATAGTGGACTATTTTTATCGAAAACTGCAGTTCACTGTCTCTGACTGCTTCTGGTAGTCAACCCAACCCAGAAATTTAAGAACTCCCCTTCAACCGTTTAAAATTTAAACTGAAAAAATGACAATTATATAAAAGTGTCATGTCAAAAAGGTCTGTAATTCAAAGCGTCAATGCACCAGGTTCAAACCTAAATACAGAATGACTGATGAATGTGGCAATCTAATTTGCATATTAAGAGATGATTTTGTCGACATTCCACAATCCAACCGAAGAGGGTGCTGCAAAAAAATTAAAAGAACTGTAAATTTATGACTGACAGGGTGGTCTGCAATTGAAAAAGCACATCAGAAATTGTTTTTTGTTATTTCCGTTTTGTCTACTACAACTCTGTACCGCGCAACACTAAGGTAAAATAGCAGGTAACCCATTTCTGCACATGCACCCTCTGCGCAAAAGCATAATCCCAAATAAGCTCTAATGCTGAGCATAGGCCGTAGTTTCAATGTTGAGCTAAGGTAATCTATTTTGCTACAGATTCGATAATAATATGCGGAAAGGTAAACGGTAGAGACCTTCACTCAGGCCCGTAAGCCCGGCCCGGCCCGGCACGGCCCGGCCCGCGGGCCGGGTCGGGCCGGGCCTAAGGTGGAACGGGTCGGGCCGAGGTAGGAAAGATTTGGGTGCGGGCCGGGCCGGGTCGGGCCTAGTACTGGAACGGACCGGGCTTCGGGCCAGGCCTGGTGTTTTCAGTTAAAAGTTTTGTCTTGTTTTCAATTTTGTCAGTTTTTTGTCAGTTTGGAAATTATAAACAATTCTAAAATAAATTTTCTTTAGTCAGTGGAATTTTTTTTCGATTTTTCTTAATTTTCGTAGCTCTTTAGAGTACTGCCGGACGTAGTTAGCTTACTTGTGTTTATATACTACTTTTATGTTGTACATTATCATCCTAGCTGCAGCTCAATTAATTTATTTTTAATACTTGCTATGTATTTTTCTTCCCAATTCATAGTTTATTTCGTGTTACCGTTGAATCGAAAAAACTGAGCAGCGACCTGTTCCCTAAACACAAATAATCGAACAGAGGACTGCACATACTTAATAGCTATATGAGCTCTGAGAAATAGCTTAAAAAGGTTAAAAACTAATAAGACAATGTTGTTTTAGATAGTACATGTCTTTTTATTTTGGGCAACGGCAAAAAATTAGTAAAACGGGCCCGGGCCGGGCCGGGCCGGGCCTGACTTGGAGCGGGCCGGGCCGGGCCGGGCCGAGGTCGAAAATTTTTGAAACGGGCCGGGAAGGGCCGGGCCGAGCAGAAATTTTCACGGGCCGGGCCGGGCCGGGCCTGAAATTTCAGGCCCGTGAAGGTCTCTAGTAAACGGCATACTCCCAAAGTAATAAGATTTGGAAGTCCTACTTCACCCATTTCTTTATATTATCACTCCAGCGTAATGCCACGTCAGTATACGCGTAGCGACGAATATTATTATTCTACAGTACGGACAAAAGTGTTGAAAGCTTCAGGCTTATTGTACCCACGTTAACATAATGTATCAACGAATATAATTATTACATACATAAGACGTACAAAGAAGTGGGAAAGGCCTAACAGATACTTAACTGTATACGGAAGGGCAGAACTTTTTAGAAAATCCAAGATAGCATATTTAGACTGATACTGAAAATAAATTAAATGTTACTATTGCTTGTCGGAACATTGTCACAACTATTCAATAGTGCTGGGTGTTTGCCGGTTCGACCAACTGCCGGCCAGCACTTAAGCAACGCGTTGGCCGTCGGCCGTCATTTTTGTCGTCAAAATTTCTCATAGTATCGGCTCCAACTCTATCCATTTAAAATATATTAGCATCAACTTAGCTTTCCACACAATTTAAAATATGTTTACTGTGAAAATTTAAATGTCTTGTTTGAATGGTTTAACTTTGTCTATTCAGAGGCAGATATATTCCCATGAAGTAACATGCTGAATATTGAAGTAGATATTAACATTAATTGTACTGTAGTATTCTCAAATGTAGAGACATTGTGCTTTTGTAACAAAGTTTCAATCATACCATATCTAAAAGTAATTCAGAAATCATCGAAAGAGACCATCAATAAACATTTTAGTGGAATTTAGCAGTAGTTAAAATGATGTATGTGATAGGTTCACAACAAGCTTAATACTTACTATGTTTAAGATCACCAACCAGCCCATAGGATGGAAATGTATCAAATGACATTTCACAGAGAATCGTAATCATTGTTAGGTCGAAGATATCTTTCTATAGAGTCTAGCGGATTTGCTTACTTCAAAAACCTTAACCAAAAATGTGAGTTGGCTTCTCTTCTCAGCATCATGGACAGAATGTGAATTTGTTAACCTCGAAATTCAGGGAAATGCATTTAGCTATTTCACAAGAAGGAATATGGTTTGATACTCAACAATATGGGCAGAAAGAACATCGCTAGGAGTTATTAGGTTTCGTGAGGACTTGTTTTGTTTGAGTATCGCTCAAAGCTAGATAGTCGCAATGAAGCGAAGCACGCAATCTCGTTTCCGATTTGTCGTTGAATTCTCAGGAAGACCACTTCCAATATTAAATAACTGAAATAATAATGCAATTTAACCCTAAGTTATACAAAAGAGCTAAGAGGCCTCAATTCGTGACTGAAAAGAAGACTGGCACACTTGCATTCTTGCTATTCTCGCCGCTTAGAAACAAATTCTCAACTTAGTGGCTTGTCGGATACAAATTTTTCTCCTGCACCTTAGACATTGATTCGAACAAACGCAGTAAGCTTTGAAAGGTTGTCGTTTAAGGTGCTGGTTCGGGTATTTGCAGCAAATTTTGAAAGACTGCAATTTACTCAATTCTTGGAATTCAACAATAATTTGTATATCATTTTAAAGCTTAGAAGTGCTCGTTACAGATGGTTAGTGTATACCTGTCTCATTTCAACTCTTTGACTTGAACATGCGATGACAGGAAAACAATTTTTGAACATGGATTTCTCGAAATGTGGAAAAGCTAAAGAAAAACGACCAGTTCAGACTTCACAAGAAATGGCTTCCCGAGGGCTTTTTTCTGAAATCTTTTAGTCATCAGGTAAGCTCAAGATTCTGAGAAAAATGTTCATTTTGTCTGATTTTCGTCAAAATTTTTAGATTTGGATGCTTATTTCTCTCGAACAGAAAGACATAACGGAAAATCATAAAAAATAGCCCTCGGCAATTATCCCAAAAATGCTTGTCTAAAGCCGTTATCTAATTGGTTGCATGAGTTGAGAGAAATCCATGTTTAAATAATCTGGTTGCGATTTTCAAAATTTCACGTTTTCGTTGCTGTGCGTAGGCACAGATTCCGCAGAGCGCTCTCCGTTGGGAATACATGTGCTTTAGGACTACAAATATGGGCAATACTTGACCAACAGACCAACGCTGTTGAAACTGTCGAAATCTTGCAACATTTTATTTTTCAAAAAATGGCCAGTTTTGGACCTCGAAAATCAATTTTCGCTGTTATCTCTTAAACCGTAAGGAATCGAAGAATACTCTCAAGAGCAAAGTTGTAGGTCGTTGTAGTTGTTGTAGGTGAGAGGATTTGAATGATTAGGATATCCACAGTACAAGTTTTGGCGGATTAAACAAATTTCTCCAAAACTCAATTTTCACGCCGCGGCTTTTCTAAAATTTTTTCTAAACTAAATGATGTAATTGTTGTAAATTTGAATAAATGTCAACGACAATTGCGCTTTTAAAGCCCAAAAGTACACAAAAGCGAACCAGCACATTAATCAAATTTTGAAGTTATACATTTTAAGGTTCAGAAAATACCGATTACAAACAGCGCTACTTTGAATATCAATTATGTAAACTGCCCATGACCGCTATATTTACTAACGCAACGCCATTGTTTTTGTAAACCAGAAGAAGCTAATGGGTGCGGTTACTCCAGCTTAGAGACAATTTAGAGCTAATTTACAGAAGCTATCACCAGGTTCTCTCACCTAACTCTATTTGTGCTGACATGTAGTCAGAGAAGTTTACCCTCTCTGACTACGGCATTCACATAATAGGAACTGCAGTACCCAAAGTTCTCCGATTACATACAAAGGTCATTTGAACAAAAAATTGTAACTTGTAAAATGATAATTATAAATTGTAATGTAGCGTCTAAAATTGTAGAAAATTATTAGTAAGCGTGGGCTTGCAGACAGATCTGCAAAGATTAAGCATGAAAAAATAATGAAAAACGTTTACAGTCACTGCGAACACTAACTCAAGGAGCAGTCTTTGATTAAACCTCCTGTAGCCGACGTGGCTGTCCTTTTAAGGTAGCCTGAATGGAACTCCGGAGAATTACCATAGCTTCAAGCTTGTTACCTCGCCCACTATTTAGTTTCATTTTGGACTAAGACTGCGCTTACTAGCGCCGCAAAGCTGCTTTTGACTTATTTCTTTATGATTAAAGCCTTGTATTCTTCACATATCCATTGGTCTCCTTAGCCCGCATTTACTTCATGTTTCTGGTGTAAGTATTTTAATGTCTATTCTGTTTACTGGAACGTTTACTGATCTTTAGAGTTACTCCAACATACGCAAGCCATCTGCCGTTAATGTAAGATCAGTTTTAACTCCACATCTCCACTACTTGAGGTGCTGGCCCATTTGCAAGCTTTTGTCAACATATATAATATACATTTACGTTTACATATCACGAGCTGTATTTCTATACCTTACGTATACTTTTGGTAGCTTTTCTGTGTTCACAGGTGAGCACTATCATCCCCGCTACCCACTTCACCATTCCAAGCAAACCTTATTTTTGAAATTTATTTAATTTAGGTTATAGAACAGCGAGATTAAAGAAATGAATAATTCGACGCAGCCGACATTTCAGCTAATTGATGGTCCAGCATACATAGCCTTCACCATAATTGGCTGCAGTGGCGTTTTCAGTAATCTATTTATCATTTGTTGCCAGATTGTTAGTCCACCAATTCGAAATTTACTAATATTTTTACAGGCAATATTCGATTTGATTGCTTGCGGCTCTTTTGTCTTTCAGGCACAGGTTTTGTCTAGATGGGATAACATTAACCAGCTCCGATGTTTTAAAGCGGTCGCTCATTTTCTTTACTCCATATCTAGTAGCACTGTGTTAACTTTATGTATTGGACTGGATAGAATAGTGGCTGTCAAATTTCCGATACAATACAAGGATCCAACGTTCCAAAACATGAAAACTGTAGTTTCTTGTTTTTTGTCATTGTTTGCATATCCTATAGTGCAGGTGGCACTAGGAGCTTACTATGCAAGTGCGTCCACATCGTTACCTCTTTGTAACGTTCCCACGTCGCTTATTGGGACCGTGGCATTCGAATTCTGGAACCAGTCAACTACTATAATAAACGTTTCTGTTATCATAGTGTATTCGCTGCTTACGTTTTGGTTCCAGAAAGCAAAGCAAGCTGTAGCAGACTCAGGATCCGCAGAAAAGAACGAACAGATTGTGATATCGATGATAATTATAGCCGTTATTCATATTCTCACGTGGACGGCCACAATGGCCATAATATTAATTGTGTCCCATCTAAACATGTCCCCTTACATCCAGTTACACGTTGGCTTATATGTTGGCATCTTGGCTGTTTCAAATAATGCTAGCAACGGGTTTGTGTATTTGTGGCGAAGTAGTCAATATAGAAGCATCCTCACAAGGTCTTGGAAGAAAACTGCAGTGCAAAGTATTACAGTTAACTCAAACGTGCATAAGTAGTACTTCATCCAAAACTGTACACACACATCTAAGTTTAGGTCTAATCACCGAATTTATTCTGTAAACTTACGAAATGTTCATCAAGCCTTGTATAAACGTGTGGGTGACATTCGTCGTAAATCTGCTATTCACTCTGGGCACTGAACTCCTATATAATTTCCTGACCTAGCTTCATCTACAGCTGTGACAAGGATATTTTTGGGGATGTGGAGTTAAAACAAAGTATTATGCAGGTGTCGAATGGCATCAAGCTTTTGGCAGTTGCTTGTTGAGTTTCAATATTACAGAATTGAGACAGAATGATATTACTGGTTTCTATGCGTGCTGGAGAAACCTAGAAGGGAAATGGACATTGTCAGCAGAGCTAATGCTAGTGACATTCGCTATTTAAGGTGGTGAGGTGATTCCTTTTGGACACATATTGTTGGTTGACGGCTTAACCAAAGTGACATTTTGCATCTATCAAAAGATTTTGAGTACACAAACCTAGCAAGATTCCGCAGACACTGGTGGGCTGAGTTTTGGCTTAAAAATTTTCCACGGAATAGCACTGTATCGGTCGGAATCTTGTTGTCTACGTTTTGCTGTTTTACAATTCCATGGAAAATTACCGATGAAGCTGGAAACTGGCCAGCCGTGCCCTTAACTATGAAGTTTCACACATCTAATACATATAAAACATACTCGCCTTTAAATCGATTTACCGAAATGTAGTCAGTCAGTTTTAAGCGACAAAACTTTCCATGGAAATCCTCTCATTTGGCTGGAAATCGGTTGTCCGGGTTTAAGCTCTAAAATTTTCCACGGAATGTCGCCAATAAATTTTTGAAACGTCTAATCTGCGGAATCTTGCTAGGTTTGTGTACTCAAAATCTTTTGATAGATGCATTTGTCGAAACATTTAAAAATAAGCTCTTTTAGCATTCTAACACCCTCCGTGTAATTGCGTTTCAAAAACTCGACATTTCCGTTCTGGGCACTACTTGCCAACTTCTGACGGCTGGACAAGAGCTGCATGGTTATTACTTATTATTATTCTTTGCTAAATCTTTGCTTTTGAAAGATGCTTTCAAGCGTTTCTTTATACTTAATATAGCCGATTTTCTTAGTTTGACGCCGAAACCTTGTCACTTTTGCAGGAATCAATTGATTCGTCATTTCTTGAGCTACGCAAGCAGTACAATTAAGCTAAGGGTGTCAACCTGAAGGTTTTTTAAAGGCTAATCAAACGATGCATGATCATCTGCCAACTGCTATCCACTAGGTTGCTACCATGAAACATGTAGTTTTGGGCAAAATTGTTCCAGTGACGGTGTACTGTGTATTGTGCATTGACTCTATGTGCACGCTAGAGGGTTGCCACTTATCGCATGTCTTCTACACAAAATACCCTGGGAGCGGGAACCATTTTAATAGCCGTGATTGCTGCTTTCTAGCTAACGTGGTCTCTTACAAAGTTGAGACAAGTAGCCAGTCCACTTTGTGCATACATTCCAGCTAATTTCTCCACAACGAACGGCGATTTCAAAGGAAAAATTCAAACGAAAAAATTCCCATTCCCATTTGTAGTCACGGTAATGTGCGATGGTGCTGGGGACTCTAACTCTAGCAGAATCATTACGCCATCTCATTAGAATAACATGTTTTTCTAGGTAACAGCTATAGTTACCTGTTCTGTTCTGTGGTTGATGCGATTTGTGTCTCATTCCTGTGCTAACAAAAGGACGCCAGAGCAAAAAAATCAAAATTACAATTTTAATGAACGATGAGATAACTGATTACTTTCTACAAGGACATTTGCAGTGATTTTGTACATTTTTAAGCATTGCAACGTTGTTCAGGGTCGTCCACGTTACTTTTCCTCTGGCGCGCCTGTTGATGGAGGAGGACTGCCGGAAGCTGGTCGTGTTACTCGTCCTCGTCCTCGACCTCGTCCTCTTCCTCTAGTTCGTCTTGATGGAGGAGACCTGCTAGGTGGAGGAGTTCCAGCACTCCCGGCTGCTGTGGGAAATCCAGTTACACCTTCTTCTAAAATTTTTGCAACATCACTCACTTAAATATAAACTTTAGCAATTAAGTCTAACGTAATTGGTTTTGTGTGCATAGTAGTCCTGTGAAATCTCTACGAATCATACTAATCTTACAAATAAGTGTGTAACATGGAGAAATCAAAATATCAACTCTTTCCATCAAATCAGCGTATCCAGTTCTCCTTGTTGGATTGTGAATGTTCTAATAATAAAAAGCAATTAAATTTATCGCCTAATGAATGAGTGCAAAATAATTGCAAAATTAACTACATCCTTTCAAAAAGAGAGTTGCACACCTTGGTTTAGTATTTCTCCCTCACTGCCTAGCTAACGGGCTGAAGTCTAGTACTGTTCCGATAAGAAATTGACCGGGCCGGGCCCGGGCCTAAAATATCGACTACCGCTACTAGGCCCGGAGCCCAACCAAAGCCCGCTGCCTGGCCCGACGCAAAACCCGGGCGCGCTGCTTGGCCTGGCCTTAAATCATCGGGCCCGGTAATAGGCCCGGACTCCGAAGCCCGGACCCGCTACTGGGCCCGGCTCAAAGCCCGGGCCGCTGAAAGTGTCAGACTAGCAAACTGAGCCCGACAGGCACGATGAGTCCGGCAGGCCCGGTAGCGGGCCGGGCTGTCAGCCAAAGCCGGCCGGCACCAGGCCGGCCCGACACAAAATTTTCAGAGCCCGGGCCTAAACTGGACCGGTCCGGGCCCGGCCCAGGGTCCGAAGCCCGCTACACGGCCCGGGGCAATAACTTTTTCTCTTAAATACAAAATTAATATTTCTGCTCCTCAACTGCCCTAACAAAATAAGCATAAGCCTTACGCGCGCATACGTCGGACAGACGTTGACATTTTGGAGCGTTAGGACGCCTGTCACACACCCTTGATGCTCGTCTGCAGAATCGTTTTATGGCTGCCGCATGGTCACGTGGTCTTGCAGTTGCTTCGCTAATTATTACTGCTAAGCCAATTGTGACAAGAAGGCAAACTGTGGAGAATCTGCAATTACCGATAATTTAGGACATATTGAGACTTGGAATGGACATAGAAACATCATCATTGGAACTTTGTTTCCTTCTGTCATACTTAAGTTGGAACTATACAATTTTAGTCTTGAATAGTGAATTTTCCGATTTCACTTATTCTGTAAAATGTTGCTGACTGTCTACTACAAATTGATCTTACTTTATTTGACTTGAACTATTTTAACTGTTTGAAGGTTGTACAGCTTAACATGAAGATGTAACGACGTGGCTCTGAAACGAGCCTTCTTAAGAAGTTGCTATAAAAAATTAGTAGTAGCGCTACTTTGAGAACATTTTAACTTACCTCATGTTGTAACACAAAAGGTTTTGCAATTCAACTATTCTCTCCAGGACGTTTCTACATTCAATTTATACCTATCAAAAATGTCATGGCATTTGCATTTTCAATGGTTCTAACAGTATCCGGCTTCATAAAAGTGCTTAGATATTTCAAACTGCGGACCTTCGTATCTGTATATAACTGAATAACAATCTGGCCTACAGCCCGCTTTGCGTTCTTGAAAATAATTTCAAATGTCATCGGCAAACTGAACAAACAATTGCCAATAACAAACTGGCAGGAATGCCACGGATTCTCTAACGTTGTCGAACAAAATTTATGCACGTGCGTAAACATGGCGTGCAATTCTAAAAGTTTTCAAGAATGTTTTAATAATTTATTCCATTCATTGAAAGCCAGCAACAATTGTATATAATTGCTAGGTAGTAAGATCCTTTTTTGACAACATCAGGTGGTATTCAACCATTCCCACAATATAGACGTAGTAAAATTCACTATTCACTTTCAAATTCACTAAAATTAAGGTGGAGAAGGAACCCTGTTTGCAACGTTATCCAAAAAATTAATCTTAACGTTTCTAAAAATAAGTTCGAATAACATGATACCTTCACCTAATGGGATTGCAGAACTAACCGATATAAACATGGAATTGTACATTAGTGTTGGGATTGGCTGTAATATTTCTTGTTTGGCTTGGCTTGGCTTGGGTGGAAATTGACGCTGGCCAGCCAATAGTCCGTTGGCAGTTGTCCGGCCATTAGCAGATGGCTGGCTGACGGCCATCAGCTACAACTGGTTGGCTTTTGGCCGCTGGTTGGCCATTAATGTCCACTGGTTGTTGGTTTACCGTGTGCCGTTGGCCGTTGTTTAGCATAGGCCAAACGTGGCATGGGATTTACTGGTTTTACATGTCTACTATGTTTCATGTGTCAACTTTATAAAGCATGATTAAAACGGTTTTAACCAAATCGTTTGCACCAATCCGCGATAATTCTGTTTTTATTTTGCTGCAACCCTGCAGTGGATTGATGAGACGTTGGATGCTGGACAGATTTAAAGACCATGTTGCTTGCACTGATTAAGTTTGCCTGTAATTAGTTAACAGATTTTATAGAAAAGCAACGCTAACTATGCTATAAATAAATGAATGATATAACTATCGTGCTGGATATTGTGCAGTAACAGAAAATTGCTCAGTTACATCTTCATATCTAGCTGGTGATTCCTTTTGGAGACATCAACTTTGACGCATTATCGCTCATTAATTGCTTGGAGTTAACAAGTCATTTCTATCTCAAAATGTAGCTTAACATGTTTTCGTCTAATGAATACAATGAAATAACCTTTGGTTTTCGAAAAAACTTTTAGCAGATTTTTGAAGAAGTGCAATCTTTCAAATTTTTTGCAGGCTGCAGCAAATTTTTCCGTAAGACATCAGTTACATAATTGGATATGTACCTCTATCAAATAGCTTGTGATCCTTTTTTAATTATTTTGAAATCGCTCTTCGTTATAGAGAAATTACCTGAAATGTAAGGGAGGCCTGGAATTTGCCTATTTCTCCCAACTTTGGCAAGCGACTACTTTAGTTAGAAAGCAGCGATCGAGGCAACAAAACAGAGTCACGGGGCATGTTTGAGTAGATGAACAGAGCTAAGTGGCAGGCGTGTAGGTCGCATAGTAAAATCTCCGCAATCTCTGGAAAAATTTGGGCGTGTTTTGCAGAAACTACATTCTTTATGATAGCAGCCTTCGGGATAGCAGTTAGAAGATGACCATGCCTCGGATAATTGGCCTTTGTGAGACCTTTAAGCCGACACCCTTAGTTTAATTTTACGGCTTGTGAAGCTGGAGAAATAATGGATTATTTTATTTCTGCGAAAATGACAAGTTTTCGACGCCAAAACGAGAAAATTGGCTACATCTCTCTATAGAGAAAAGCTAGTAAGTTTCTTCAAAAAGCAAAACCATAAAGTTCAATGAGATCTTTCGAATGAATAAATTCACAACTGAGCTTGCTACTGCCATACTTTTAGAAATTGGCAAAAAACACCATGACCGGAAATTTCAAATTTTTGAAGCAGGACCAAGCGGAGGGGTTTAGAATGCTAAAAGAACTTGTTTTGGAATGTTTCGTCAAATTTCATCTTGGTTTGAGCCTCCTACCAACAATGTGGCACAAGGAATCACCGCCTTAAATAGCAAAATGTCACAAAGTTTCATAGTGTCACATCAGCACTAGTTCTGCTGACAATGTCCGTTTCTCCTCTAGGTTTTTCCAGTACACATGGAAACCAGTAACATCGGACTGCCATAGCTCTGTAATATTCGAATTCAACAAACTGCTTGCAGCCAAAAGGGTGAAGCCATTAGACACGTAATGCCTTTTTATCTCAACATCTTCAAACATCCTTCTCAGTTGTCACAACTGTAGCCGAATCTAGGTCAGGAAATTATATAGGAGTTCAGCGGATTTACGATGAACATCACCCAGACATTTATACAAGGCTTGGCAAACATGTACCATGCTTACAGAATAAATTCGGTGATTAGACCTAAAATTACTCCCCTCTTTCAATCACACTACCCAGCTTCATTGTTAAAAAAGTTGCCAGTGTGGGCTGAAATATTACCTTTGCAGGTTTGAGTTGACTGTGACACTTTGCACAGCAGCTTTCTTCCAAGGCCTTGTCAGGATGCTTCTATATTGACTGTTTCGCCACAAATACACAAACCCATTGCTAGCATTATTTGAAACAGCCAAGATGCCAACATATAAGCCGACGTGCAACTGATGTAAGGGGACATGTTTAGATGTGACACAATTAATATTATGGCCATTGTAGCAGTCCACGTCAGAATATGACTAATGGCTATAATGATCATAGATATCACAATCTGTTCGTTCTTTTCTGCGGAACCTGATTCTGCGACAGCTTGTTTGGCTTTGTGGAACCAAAACGTAAGCATCGAATATACCAAAATTACTGAAACATTTATTATCGTAGTGGATTGGTTCCAGAAATTAAACGCCACCGTCCCAATAAGCGAAGTCGGAACGTTGCAAAGAAGCAACAATGTGGATGCACTTGCGTAGTAAGCTCGTAGTGCTACTTGCACTATAGGATACGCAAACAATGATAAATGGCAAGAAATTGGGATGTGCTCAAAAAGAAAAACGCATATACGCTTTATTTGAGACGAGTTGGATACGTTTTTCTAGCTTACACTTACATATGCGTAACTTACAGTATCCAGCTTCATTTAGCGTGATTGCTGCTATATGTACAAGGAGCTTTACAATGTTGAAAAACGTAGGCTGCTGGAAAGCGTATATACGCTTTTGATACGAATTTTTAGTGCTGCATTTTTGAGCACATCCCATTGCAGTTCTCACCTTTTGAAAGTTTGCATCCTTGTACTGCATCGGAAATTTTACAGCAACAATTCTATCTAGTCCAATACATAAAGTTAATACCGTGCTACTAGACATAGAGTAAAGAAAATGAGCTACCGCTTTAAAACATCGGAGCTGGTTAACGTTGTTCCATCTAGACATGTGCCTGAAAGACAAATGATCCGCAGGCAATCATATCGAATATTGCCTGCAAGAAGATTAGTAAATTCCGAATTGGTGGACTGGCAATCTGGCAACACATGATAAACAGGTTACTGAAAACGCCACTGCAGCCAATTATGGTGAAACCAAAAGTATGCAGGACCATCAATTAATTGAAAAACGGTGTCGTCGAATTATTCATTTCTTTGATCTAGCTGTTGTAACCTGAATTAAATGAAAACTTCAAAACACAAAGGTTTGCTTAGAGTATAAAATTAATTTGTAGCTGTGACAGTAACCAACAGCTAGTTATATTTAACCTGCACTATATCTAAGGTAAAAAATGAAGCTAGTAAAAATATCCTTAAATGCAAGCTATGCTAAGCTTACCATGAAAAAGGTTCCAAATGCACCAAGGTTCCTAATCAAATAGAAATGATTAAACTTTTGCAGTTAAGTTAAAACTAAAATTGTCAATTGACGGGAAACTGTGTCTGGAAACTCCTGAAGTAAGGCAGAAACGCAACAAACACCATGAAATTATTACAAACTGCTTATAGCCAGAAAATCGAACCGCAAATCTCAAAGTTCACTACTGAGTGGCTGCCCGGTGTGACAACCACGTAGGAGCACCATGGACCTCTATTGCTAAGAGAGTTGCCTTGCCAGTTGGCTTTCATCTGTTTTAGAGAAAGGCATTGCTCGAGTGTCTGCCCAAGCGGAATGGTATCAAGAGTACATAATAACTAAGAGTGTGACAAGCGTCACAATCTTAGTTACTAAAGCCGGGGACATCATCTGCACGATAACGGCGGACCCCCTACACAAGTTAGACCCAGTGACCCCTCCCACAAATGAGTACCTAGTACACATTTGTATATGCTCACTCGCTTGTATATTCATGTGTTGAAGCTTGAAAGTGGTCAGTTGCTGATTGAACGTTTTTGGTTTCAAAACATAAGTATACAAGCGAGTAAGCATACACAAATGTGTCCTAGGTACTCATTTGTGGAAGGGGCCTCTGGGGTCTAATTTGTGTAGGGGTCGGCTGTTATAGTGCAGATGATGTCCCCGGCCTTAATAACTAAGAGTGTGACGCTTGCCACACTCTTAGTTATTATGTACCCTTGATGGAATTAATTCTTATGACACCTAACATACTGTTTTATTCAACACGGCACTACGAATCAGTGGGATGGACTAAACAGAGTTTTACCGAAACGTCATCATCGTTTCAATCGTTTTGCAGCTAAATAGTAACCACATTTGAATTCATTGTTTCATTTCTCGTGAGTCCCAAACACGCAATTTTTTTAAACTTGACGAAATGAGCTAAAATTTGGTATGAGGATGTTTTCGGTCATGCTACGAAGGGCTGTGTCATTGTTATTTTTACTAATATTATATATATATATATATATTATATATATATATTAAAATATAAATACTAAGCTAACATGTAATGAATAAATTGTAAACAAACAATACACAAGTAAAAACTGAAAATAGGATACAATCAGAACTAAGTACTGCAATCCAACTATAATAAGCAGTCATAATTAAGGGCCATAGACAAATAACAAACTATACCTGACAAATAACAACATACACTTAACAAATAACAAATTCTACTTAAAGTTGCAGAATGTGGAGCTGTTCAGAACAGTAAATTCTAAATAAAGCCTTTTAAATTTGGATCTTGGAGGCATAGGATATTGTCAGTAGTCATCAGTTCTTCAGCGTTCGGTAATTAAATCAAATCAAAACAGTATTTACTTCAGATAAACCTTCTTTATAAAACTAAAAACTATGGCCAACTGCGAAGTGAACCAAATGGTATTTGGTGATTTGCTATTGTCTGTCTTATCCACTACACATGTGAACCTCTATTCCGTTGGTCTCAGTTGACTCACGATCAGTGGCTTGCTGGAATAAAATAAAATTCAGGACTTTTTAAGATTAACTGAGGGCTAAACTTTTTTTGGAACATGTACAGATTTCGATATGATTTATCTAAAAACTTAGCTGGCTGCTAAACTTACTTTCTGTTGTTCTCGACTCGAATACATTTACTAGTTTACATGTTGAAGAAGGACAACAGCAGAGGATTTCAGCAGTATACATGCATTTCATGCTATTAAACCAGGAAATGTGTTCTGTCCTAATGGTATAATACATTTGGACTGCGATTTTGCTGTAAAGGTGTCTGGGAACCCCGAACACGAGTGAGATATCAGTTCGGCCGCTAGTAGTATAGTGTGCACACTTCGCACCTCGATCCCAATCCCAAATTTTCCTCCCATTCCCTCCCACTCCTCACCAGGTTATCACGTGACACCCTTTCGCATTTCTCTGCCACTCTTTATGTTCTTCTCCGGGGCTTGGTTTGGAACCAGGCATTGGTCACCTTGCCTGCATAATATGCCCCAGTCTGTTTATACGCAAAGAGCAAATAGCAGTAACATCAACTACAATTCATTTTGTAGTAGGTCTCTGCGTCCATTAGTATTTGTACAGACACGAGGTCTAAGAAGTAAAGCTTATGCTATAATTTTAACCACTGCCAAATTCAAGAAACCCTACTTCTTCCATGATTTTCTTCGATGGCTTTTGCATGAGTTTAGACTTTGCAAATTTGCAGACTTGTTACACAAGCAAACCTGAAGCGGGTATACATTGAAAAGCAATGATCCCAACGCCGAAGCAGGTAAGAATACAGCTTAAAGCAATGTAGAGTTTCAATTGCGCAGTTGCGATTTTTAGAAGACCATTAAAATCACCCAAAAAAGGCAGTTCCAAAGTTTTCACAATAATGATAACATATTTAAACCGCATTTATATCCTGTTTCTAAACTTAATAGCATGCAAATCCAAAGCTCTGAGGCACTAATTTCTTGAAGATTAATAAAATGGTCAGATGAACCGGATAAAATATTTATAGCCGTTTCTTTTTATTTACCTAGTTTTCGTTCCAAAAATATGTACATCGTGATTAAAAGCCATTAAAATGCAAAATTATAATTTTTATCGAGATGAGATCACATACTGATATTACGTAATCTCCGTGCTACAAATTATTTGTAGCACGCTATAGCGTGCTACAAATAATTTGTAGCACGGTGCACGTTAGAGCGTGCTCTCATCTATATGTAGGAACTAATCTTCAGTTGAAAAAATAGTATGAGTTATGCAATCATAATTAAATGACTGCAAACTCAAAGAATTGCTTGAAAGAATTAGTCAATACGTTACTGCCAATCTGTCGCCTAAAGTGGTAGACAACAGTTGCCTGCCACTGTTGTTAGAACGAAATGCAGGGCTTGCTCGATCAATCGTCTGCTGGTGCAGTGTCAGAAAGGGTATCCTGTCTTTTGATCTTCACTGAACTGACACTTCCGATTATTATTCATTTCTTACTAAAGTTTCTGCTTAGCTTTAAGTTGTACTAATAAGAGGAATGTTCAGCGTTTTGTTCAGGAGTATTCTAGTAAAACAAATTGGTGCTGAACTATGGCATGGATTAACTGCAGTCAAACGTGCTGGTCACTACACGACCGAGCCACCAGATGATCTCTCATATCATAGTAATCCTTCCTATGCCTGCTTCCCTTACCGTGCCGTCGGTACTTCATATATCAGCAAGTAAGTGTGTTGCTGGTATTTCTATGTCAACCTAAGAATAAGTACTTGAAAAACCAAAAACGAACAGTACGCACCTTGGTATGCTACAAAAACTGCTACTGTATTGAATGAGAATTTAACGTCCTTCAGGACTTGATAATGCACAATATCTTGTTTTCCTTCCATAAATAACTGAAACTTCCATGCAGGCTATAGATGTAATTACATAGTTGCACTCATTAGAGAATTCTCATTAAGCCATACATTTGCACTGGAAGCTGCGATTATCTATTCTTGGTGCTGACTTTGAGCTAATTATCTGATTTTGACGTCAAAAGGTTATCGGCTGTAGAAAGGTTGTAGTAATCAAATTACTCAAGGCATTGACGTTTTCCATTTACTCTCCCAAATGCTGCAATACTGACAGTTTGTAAGTGATCTGGGGCCAGTTTCATGTTCTCGGGTTTTCAAGCTATCGAGTAGTCTGTTTTCAGTGACAGCAACCTCTTCTGTATTAAAATTATATGTACATGTATCTACGGATTATTTTATGGTGATTTAGTTAGTCAACAACGCAAATTATTGCAGCAGCAAGAAAAAATTAATAAATTTAAATTTTCTAACGTTTCTCGAGTAGGTCTCAGGTTGGAAAAATTTCTTTTGTCGAAATCGGGCAGAAAGCTTGGCCCGGGAACTGAACCATTACAGCGTGAATAGCAAATCGACTTGCTAATCTCGAAAACTTCCAGCGTTGTTTAGGTTAACTACTAGACTCGAGAACTCGAGAACATTTTTAATGAATCTGGCTCCTGGACACTGCTTAACTTAACAAACACTCCTTAACAGCAACTCAGCAAGTTTATATTCTGGACAGAACATTCAATAAAACATTTTACATAGGTTAGAAGATGAATCCACTTCAATTAGTTTCACTTGCTTATTTCTAAGCTTTAATGGTCTTGGTCGCTTTGCGGATTCTGCAGCATTCAAATTTAATGTGCGATTTGAATTTCGCCGTTTGCTATTCAATGTCTGCGTTATCCTGTATTGTGTGCTTAGCAATCGCGTCTTTAGCAACTAGAATCAGCTCGAAAGTGATTTTCAGAATTGATTCAGTTTTGCTGTGTGAACTGTGTTTGTGGTGTTTCTTGTGAACAGGCTTTATTGGCTGTTGCTTTCGTTGTCAGGACCATTGATGTTGCGATCAAGAAGCAAGGAATCAATCGTTCTGTGCATAATAATACGCGAACAAGCGCGCTAGTGATCGATATCACTGTAACTTTGTAAATACGTTAAGTGGCAGCCCCCCTATATGCACAGAAAATTCCTCGAAATTTACTAAAGAAAATGCTAGAAAACACCTTCGGGTGATGATCATCACATTGTGATGTCTAATGCAGCAAACAACAACAACAACAACAACAACAAATTGCTTTGAATAAGCGTGGTAGTGCATCAGCAAAAAAATTTGGTTTTGTGATTGCAGCCCACGGGTCAGCGATAGCAGCAATCAATCCAATTATTGGAGGATGATCATTCCTGTATTATTCGCATTGCGATGCATTCATGTGAGCACGCTAAGTTTAATTTTTTGGCTTGTGTTACTTAGGAATTCAAGGACTCTTAAATTTCAGCAAAAATGATACCTTTTTGACGCCAAAACATGGAAATTAGCTATACCTCCTGAGAAAATGCTAAAAATGCTGTCAAAAGCTGAACTACTGGGGCCGATCCTACCAATATGGGGTTGAGTTAAATCTGGATCTTGAGCTCACTTACTGGACTAACCCCAAAATTACTGACTCAGTTAATTCTGTTTAAATTTCAAATCCAAGACTATCAAATATTTTTGGATCGGGATTAAGCTAGCACGGATTCAGAGCATTCAATTCCATTTCGATCTCAGTTTCATTCCATTTTCAATCCCTTTTTGGATCCAGTCCTAATAAGTTCATTCATTCGTTGTGTTCGCAGAAGACAGAATTCTATGCAACTCTTTTAGTTGCTTCTCCACTTTGAATGAAAAACAAGAAAACATTATATTGCCACTGTCTTGCTATGAAATATACCCTTTCAATCAAATTTTCCAAATAATTGTGACCACCATGCATCAGAGTTGTATGCGGGCCGATTTTTCCGGCCCGCGACCGGCCCGCAGCCCGCACCTCATGACCGCGGCCCGCAACACTCCGGCCCGCGGCCCGCACACGCGTAAACCGGCCCACAGATACCCGCACATACAAATTTCCTCCTATGTAGTACCTGAGCACCAAAACTGATGTATTTTCAAAGATACTTCCGGATCCGGCAAATTTTTCTGTTCGTTTGATTTGAACTTTGTTGTCTACCAATTAACTGTTCTTAAAGTGGTAATAAAAGCCTAGCTTCCCTTGCGTTCAGTACTACTGACTACTGACTTGACGAGATTAACTAACCAGCTATTAATTGTATTTGCAAGAAAACTGAAAATTGGTATTGAAAGCGGCGTCGCCGCAGCAAACAGACAATTTTCTCCATAGCACCTATGCTGTGAAACTTCATTCGGTTGTAATTGATCTTAAATGAATTAAAGTCTTCAGTAAAAAGTTATGAATGAAGGTTAAATTAATTAAAGTCTTCAAGAAGACGTTATCATCAGGGATTTTTTGGTTTTCGGATTTGCGTCAACCTTGCGTCCCGCTAAGTTTAAGTTGCGTCCAGTTAAGAAATTTTGCGTCCAGGTAGAATTTTTGTTTTATCGTGTTTTCTGTGCATAAAGTTGTTTTAGTTATAAAAATTGTGATAATTTCTTTAGTGTAACACTATTTAGACAATTTAAACAGTAATGTACGATTACAAGGGCACCTATAAAATATAGATGCGGCCAGTGGACACGGCGGGGGGTCTGGGGGGCGGAGCCCCCAGAAGTTGAAGAGTTTTTTGCAATTCCAGAATAATACGTAATGGAAATGTTTAAAAAGATTTTATTTGGCACCTGTTGCATCTCAATGTTATATAATATACTTAAACTAATGAAAGTATTAAAAAGTAATGAAATATTTAGGAGTAGCATTGAGAAAAAAGGGAGTAAATATCAAGCATACATTCAGTTTCGAAAACTCTGAGAACTACTGATCCCTGAAAACAGTACTGGAAGTAAGCATCGGGGGGGTCTGGGGAGCGGCGCCCCCCAGAAGTTGGAGTTTTTTGCAATTACGGATTAAATCCGTAATGGGAGTGTTTAAAAGAATTAATTTGGTATCTGTTATATCTAACTAAAGCATCGAACGCTATTTCATTCTTTGCGTAAATTGTAAAGTGTATGTGTGGTGTAGTATTATTCTTCAAAAATGTGTTTAAAACATGAATGTTCAAAATTATGCACATTGTAATGCTTTACTTATTGATGTGAAATTTAGGAGTTCAACACGATCTATGGATACAGGTGGACAACGACTTAACAAATAACATTGAGACATGACCTTGCACCTTGGCATTCCATGACAAAGTGGGAAACGCCGGGGGTCTGGGGGCGGGGCCCCCAGGATCCGAAGAAATTTTTGGAAAAAACGGAAAAATTGGTACTGGAAACATTTAAAGTTTTTACTCTTACAAAAGTGAATTTCCTCCCGAAATAATGTTGCGTCTAGCTTGCGTCCCGTTAAAATTTCATTGCGTCCAGATAATAAACTTTGCGTCCAGACGCACATCTGGACGCAAAAAACCCTGGTTATTATGGATTTATATTTACTTGTGTGTAAAAACACGAATTTCCGCAAATCAGCTAAAAATTCAGTTTCTGCGCCAATAGAAATATGCGTTAAACTTTTAAAAATAATATATTTGCTGACCGCCATTTTCAGTGCTAAACACTCTCACAAAAGTTCCAGCAGAAACCACAGGATTCACTTTTGTTAGAAGTTAGACTTGTTGTATAATACAATAAAACCTGTAGTTTTCATGGGTTTAAAATAATGTTTACTCTGCCTGTTATTATACTCAATAAGCTGCTTTTTCTAATTTCTAGAAAGCAAAATTAGCCCCATGAAAGTAGCCCAAAATCGGCCCGCATCGGCCCGCGCGGCCCGCGCGGGTAGTAATAATTCGGCCCGCCCCGCCCCGCCCCGCGGGTACCCGCGGGTACCCGCGGCCCGCATACAACTCTGCCATGCATGTGCTTGGGAGGGAGGTTGGGGGTTTCATCCCCTCCAGACCTAGACCTTAACCCCCAGAGGGGTCCCTCACCCCCCCCCCTGCAGAATCCGGATTTTCCGGTTTCTTGGGGAAAAACCAAAAAAATCCGGTTTTCCGGCGGCCGTCGGCCGCCCGTTCACCCCCTCCCCCAAAACTTCCCCTCCTGCACATGTCTGGTGACCACGTTTTGAAATGAAAGCAGGATGCAACAAATGTTTAGATTTTCGCCAGAAACCAAAACTCAGCGTTTTGTTCCATAATTTTGAGGTAATACCACGGGCGAAGTTAGTAAAGAAAAATAAAATAATAAGTAAATAACAACAGAACAACACAGGCAAAAATTCCCGCTCAATAAGAACCTCTAAACAGTGTAAACGAAAAACCAGATCCAAATATCAAATACACAGTTGACGCAGAAAATCAGTAAGTTTGAGCTTGGTGAGCGGTCGGCCAATAGCCCGCCGACGCCAGCCATCTGGCCAGCCAGCCAACTGGCTGATGGCCGTTGGCCGACGGTGGGGATTGGGCGGAAGTCCAATGCATTACCCATTCGGCTGCACGGCCACCAAGGAATGGTCGATTGCTTAACTGGGCTCTGGATTAGATGACATAAAATAATCGAACAGTTGTCAAAATAAACGGCAGCTATCAAAAAGTACTATTCTCAACAACCATAAGATTTGATTCAACGAGAAAATCATTGAATGGACTAAGCTGTGCTAAGAGTTCATAAACTGATAATATGTTGGTACACGTACACTAGAACTTGAACCAACAATATCTTTTGAGAATGTACACTAGAAAGAAAATCCATAAGAAAAGATTGAAGATTCAGGTTAAACATAAAATCCAGTTGTTGATTGAAAGCATAGTAAAGTGTTGTTCTGAGAAAAACGTCATACTGTTTAATCACAACCAGCCGAGCTTCTCGTATGTCTTATTTGAACTCGGTGTATTGCTAGCAACTGCCTATTAGCATAACGGTCAAGGTGAACCAAAATTAACCTTTCCATTTATGGTGGTGTAGCTTCCATACCTATTCACTAGGCTTTCAGTAACACCACCCTGGGTTTGGAAGACATTTAGTATTTCACGTATTTTGCCAACGTGTTTTCCATTTGCAAGTGTTAAACTTTAGACGCTGTGTCATTGGGATTTTCTCAGTAAAGGGGTTCCAGGTAACCCAGAAGTTTCTCATCATTTTTTGTTGCTTTATTCTCATCGCGTTTGAGCTAGTCTATTAGTTTAGTCAGTTTAGTTAGTCACTGCCTCCTCTTTGGAATCTATGGTTTGGTATGTTGGCTTTGCTGAATCAGCGTAAACTTCTTAGTACAACTAATTGTGTGTGGGGTTGAGACCGGTGCCGTGACGGCCAAGTGGTGAGCGCGCTCGACTTTGGATCTGATAGTCCCAGGTTCGAATTCCCGCTGCCGCAAGGCTTTCACAAATCCTCTTGAGCAAGGGACTAAGCACATATCGGTTCGCCGTGAGCTCTGGCTAACCCAGCTATCCATCCTTAATTGGTCGGTAAATGGGTACCCCTCCTGCGGGAAGGGCACAGGAGACCGTGTAGGGCATCTGCCTTGAGGAGCTGGCCACTCCTTCACGGTTGTGGTCATCATTCGAGGTGGCAGTCCTGGCACAAGAGCTGTGTATCCGGGATGAGCACCGGCACCCGAGACCCTGACAAGGGTAGGAGAACTCTCCTGGGTTACCTATTATTTATGATGTGCAAAATATTTATAACCAACGCAACTCCTTACGTACGACTGACAACAGAATTGCCAAACTTAAACGTTGTGTAGTTAGATGGAGTTGATCGCCCCTTTTGTGGTTAGATAGAAGTGGTCATCTGACACAATGCATGTTTAATATGTCCATCTTTACACATTAAGACAGTGGCCTTTGCAATCATAATGTGTCTAAGCCATTTTGAAACACTAACTTTATCCAGAATTGCTTAACATTAGGTCGGATACACAGACATCCTCATGGCGTCTACTCTATGTCCGACATCTAGCTTCAGAGGGCGCACCTTTTAATTTTTCCATACAACATACAAAATTAATTATATTCATTTCCTTTACTAAGCAATAAAACTGCTTGCCACGTCGAGGTTAATGGGACTAGTGGTAAATTTTGGTTCGTGATAACTAAGCCCTTTGCCACCAAAGCCAGGCAGCTTTCATTGCAGAAAACTTCTAGCGTAGCGGTAATCCTATGGTCGTCGATTCCGCTTCAGCTAGCGGAAATTGTTTGATCACGTATCATGCAGGTGAGAACCCAAAAACACAATTATTATAGAACAATGAAATCAGCAAAGAAATTGTGTAAATCCTCGACTCAGTGACCACCAACCTTAACGCTGACTTGCAAAAGATCACAAGCAGTATCACAGGAGCACACACACATGTACAAAAAAACAATTAACACTATTTAAAACTGGCGATGTTTGAATTTATAAGTGTATTGGCTATGCTAATGTTACGTCTTCGTCTTTTGTTTGTAGATTGTGCTTGTTCTCGTATGTATGCCAGTGCTTGTAGGTAATGTTTCTTGGTCTTGACCAGATATGCGGCTTTATCTCACATGGTAATGATACTTAGCGGTATCTTTTATTCTTTAGAGCAGAATTCGTTTTCCCAAATTCTCACATTTTCTTAACGCAGTTAAGTTTTAATAAACGAAAACTAGCGGTTGTTGCTGGCACAATCATACAATAAAGAAATTTAACGTCTTCGCAGCTGTTTTCTCGCTTTCCTGATGATGCAAATAATGCAAGGAAATGTGATCAATTATTTGCCAGGAGCTGAAGTTGGTGGCCGGCTAGGAAATCCTGTAATGCCTTCTTCTAAAACACATTAAGTCAACTACTGGTCAGCAAATTATCCAGAAAACAGAGATGTCTTGGTTACGTTAGCACACACTTTGTGTACAAAATGTTTGAACTCGCTATGTTTTTCAAATTCGTTGTGAGGGCTCTGAGCTAAGCTACAAGCTGACTGTTACATTAAAAACCTACGGAATCAAGCTGAGCACTATAATAAAGAGGAAAGTAAATTTCAAAGATAAGATGATAAATCGGTAACTAATTGAACGTACGAGCGCAAACGTCAGCTAGTCTTTGACATTGTTTGCTGTCATGTCGTTCACTGCAAACTCTCGCAGCCTTCTGGCAAAACCTTTGAACAGCTTGGCCATGGTCGGTTGTCTGAGCAGACACCAAGCTGGCAATCAAGGCGATGCAAACCGTGAAGATTACCAGTAATCTATAAAATCAACATAAGGATTTGGTCAAAGATCCTCTCATAAGAAATAATGGAGTTATGTACCAGGAACCAAGAAAGGTTTGAACCTGAGCTATACAAAGTTTAATAAGTTATGCCATTAGTCAAATTATTCATGGGTAAAATTGTGAACAAACACAATCAGTAAAAATAAATGTAAAGAAATAATCAAATTGAATACGACATTTCAAATTAAATTGTAACCAAATCTAATCGAAACGTGTTTCAGATAATTTGTGGCAAGAGTGCATTGCCAAAATTGCTTGGAAATTCAAATGCTGCAAGTGATTAGTTTTGCAAAATCAGTTTTGCAAAAATCAGTTTTGCCAGACTATATGAACTCTAAACCGAAAAACAATCGAAAATGTCATAATCTAAAAAGCAGTTAAACCTTACCTCATTTTTCCTTTAATATGGGGTCGAAGTAAAGAGAAATAAGACGCTGGACTCTGATCGACTGTGCTTGAATTTGCTAGTGAAACTATTATATACGCCTCCTACGCTATTGTGTTATTTGCACAACTAGTGGCATTTAGGCACATCCTGTTTGTAATGCTCTACTACCCTTTTCAGACTAAACCCGTGAACGCTAAAAGCAAACAGTGGCTTCGGTAATATTCCACCGTTTTTCTGCGTACATAGGTTTTCTGCCAAAGTTGACATTTTCACAGATATTAAGATATTAAGGCACAATGGTAAATATTATCGTATTTAACTACAAATTCCTTGTGCGATGAGTCGATTGACGGACAAATAAATTAATCAACAGAAATGTTAGAAGGTCAACTTAAATAATTTCCGCTAAAATTAAACAACGACAATCGGTGTTATTTGCAGTAATTGCTCAATCCAATAAATATCTTAGTTTATTGCGTGATCATCCATTAGATATGGATTAATCATTTCCATTCTACAATCATACGATGTTGTAATATATTAGTATTGACTGTTAGTTTGTAGTCGTCGTTTGTTCTATTGGTGGCAACCCGGTCGGTGGCAAGGAACCGCCACCAATCGGTGGCATGTCTGTCAACGATGGGGTTCCACTTGGCGGCGTCGCACTTCCAGTTGGCGGCTGCCCAGTTCCAGGAGCTCCTGTGCCTCCTGTGCCAATAACAAGAGGAGTGCCCGTCACAGGACCTCCTGTGCCGACTGGAGGTAATCCAGTAAGCGGAAAGCCAGTACCGATTGGCGGTAATCCGGTTGGAGGATTTCCAGTTCCAATTGGTGGCATCCCAGTTAGAGGGTTTCCAGTTCCTATTGGTGGCATTCCGGTTGGAGTATTTCCGGTTCCTATTGGTGGCATTCCGGTTGGAGGGTTTCCAGTTCCTACTGGTGGTAATCCGGTTGGAGGTAGGCCAGTTCCAATTGGTGGTGGCATCCCAGTTGGCGGATTCCCTGTTCCTATAGGCGGCGGCTGTCCAGTAGGGTTTCCAGTCGCCGGTCCTCCGGTTGGAGGCAAGTTTGTCGGTGGCATCCCTGTCAATGGTGCTTCGGTTTTTGGTGGCAATGTTCCTTGAAATAAATACGTAACTTTGAACAGACATAACAAACAAACACACAACTTGCACTGGTAGAGATGCACTTGTTGATAGTGACTAAAATGCTAAGGCTGCATAAATTTTATGTGTAACATTCAAAACATAGTGATGGGAATAGCTTGAGGAAGTTCAATGAAAAATTATGGTTTTCTTGTAAATAAAACTGCATACACTACGAAATAATGTACTTAAGCTTAAATCTAAACACTGTCTTTCAGTGCAGTTTTGGGACCACAGATTCTGACCAACCGTCATGCTAAATTAGCTTATTCTGCAGAACGATGTAATTGTTACTGCAAGTTGATTGTGAAACTTTCTACGATTCCTACATGGAAAATACTATTTTTGACAGAGCAACTAATATAATTTAGTTGAACAGCTGCTGCGAAACCTAGTTTAACCTCGAAAAGTTTTTTATTTATATCTCATATCTAATCTTATATGGAAGTTACATGTCAAGTATTGACATTTTTAGAAGCAATCCGTCCAATATTAAACCTAACTAATCCAAAATCCTGAATTCTAAAAAATCCTGCTGATGGCATTATGACGAATCAACTGCTTATGCACCTTTTGGACAGTTGTCGCGAATTCTCTGACACAGAAGCATTTCCTGGTGATCATCGCAGTACTTGCTGGCGTGTTTGCAGTAGTGCCGAATCAACTACCAATTCATCGGGAGTTCGCATTGAGTTATCGTTGGCAAAGCGAGAAGCAAAAGAATTGTTCTAAAACACTCAAACTTACAGTTACCAATATGGCTACATATTGCCTGGAAGGTGGGAGAATCTTTGTTTGCAAGCTTTTCAGATTATATTGCACCTTAGAAGTAGGTAGAGAACAATAATAAGAGATGAAGATAGAAAACCGTAGTAATAAAATTTAAATCCCTTGTACTATACGTGGCAACTGGCAACCAGGAAAATATTAAATGCCTATATATATATATATATATATATATATATATATATATATATATATATAATATATATATATTTGCCAAATTATTTAACAGATCACAATTTATCATATCTTATATATATATATATATATATGTATATATATATATATATAGTATTTAAATTCGTCGGCCAAGCCAATAGAGATTTAATGAGACAAGACTTCGTTTATCCTACTGTATCTATTATCTGATGCATATTGACGATAAGATTACTCCTACGGGCAACTTGAAAAGTATAAAGAGCATACAAGAAAACCAAGTTCTCTGCAAGTGCAGATGTGAAAATCAACACATAACGAGTTAGCCTAACTGCCAGGGATGGAAACTGGGTCACTTTTTGTGACCCATGACCCACACGACCCAAACGCAAATTTGACCCAGACCCAAGGCGACCCATAAAATTTTAAAATTTGGTGACCCAGACCCAAATGACCCAAACGTTTTCGTGACCCAGACCCAACTGACCCAAGAATTTTTGTGACCCAGACCCAAATGACCCAATAGATTAACGTGCCCCAGACTGATTTTACCTAAACGTGGTTGTCCTTTTGTGCAGTAATTTTAAAACACCGTAAATTTTGAAAAGAGGCAAGAATAAGAGATCTTTTACGCTTTCCCCCAGCCCTAACTTTTGTTTTTTGAATCCAGAATAAGTACATTTCACTCTTTTTGTGAAACTAAATCGACAGTTTGTTTTTTACAAAAATCAGTTAAACATGGACCGGCGGTTTTCAATTTCGATTCATTAGATTTGCAACCTCAGACAAGGACCCGGTTTTTAAAGAAAATGTGAGACGAGGGATCTCTCGCGATTTCCCCAAAAGCCATAACTTCTGATTCTTTTTGTAACCTTTGATTAACTTTTGCTCGTCCTGGCCTGGAAGGCCTATGAGGTCAACTAATGTGTGATAGTATAGACTAGGAGTGAGCGACACTCTATAGGTCCACTCCACACACTGCACATATGAGAACCCTATGCCGGTGGAAAGTTTGTAGCATGTATTCAAAAAGCTGATCACTCAAGATCACTGGTAAAAGCTAAGGGTCCTAACGAAATTTCAAAGCTTTTCTTGTTATGACTCTATATTTCAAAATCCATAGAAATGTGTTCACCATGTTACGTGGCTTTTACTATATGAACCCGCTGAAATAAAATGGCTGGCCAAGGCAACTCACACTTAATTCGACTATTTCTGCGAAGTGGGTAATAACTTCAATAAAATGGTTAGTGATCGCGCCGAAGGCGCGAAAATTTTTTAAGGAACACTGGGTTTTATTTTAAAATTGGCTAAATTTCCTCCAGAAAAATTGAAACTGGAAGCTACTTTAAATATTGGCAAGACCATATGACCCAGACCCAAAATGACCCACTAAAATTTGCTGACCCACACCCAAAGTGACCCACAGGAAGCTTGACCCATACCCATATTGACCCAACGGTTTCACAAAATTAGTGACCCAAGACCCAGTGACCCAAGCAAAAATGGCGACCCAAACGACCCATGACCCAGTTTCCATCCCTGCTAACTGCCACAGGGGGACAACATACAGCTAACGTTCATAATTAGCCGGCCAACGGCCAACCGCCAATTGGTCAATGGCCTTTGGCCGGCCAATCATGGCTGGTCAAAGCTCAATACTAGCCGGAAATTGAACGGAGAGTTTTCAGGTTGGTTTTGAATGTCCATACTTCGTTGCTTAATCAGTAGTTGTGACTGTGTGTACTGAACCAATCTCTCCGAAGTAAGCAGGATGTTCCAGGTCACAGGTATGTTGTGACACTTTTTCCTTCAGCAAATGCACCGTATTTCAGAAAAAAGATGAAGCAAGCTGAATTGAGAAAAATGACTAAAAATAGCTCACCGAATCATAATCGCTGATGAAATGTCTCAGATACAATTGAATGTCATAAGCAGGTTTAGCTACTAATAAGGCAGATGATATTTGAAGACATGTTTATTTTAGTAGAATTTTGATGACTCCTTTCTTTGTTATGTTTTCAAGGGATGGATTACGAATGAATATTGCATCTCTTCTGGTAAATGAATTAAATAAAACTCCATAGCTATTTTGTTTAGTACATTGATAGTCTCCAGCACTAGCACCAACGATGTGTGGTCATGGTTTAAGCTGACGTTGACAATTTTGCACTCGTGCTATCGTAAACGTCCATACAAACCTTGTAACTGCATGCAGTTATGGTTTAAGTTTGACCCTGAAATGAAAGAAGGTAAACAATGTTGCTAAAATAACCAGTTTTTGGGAGTATGTCCTACGGAGGCACTTGTCGCTTTCATGCTACAAACCGTACTACAGAAGCACTGTACAACGCAAGGCACTCTACAATCCTACACAGGCACTATACTGTCCTACACAGGCACTGTACTGCCATTGCCATAGAAAGTCATTAACTACTAAAATCTCATGTTTTAAAACATTAGCTTCACTGAAGATTTAATCATTTTAATTTGGATCAGTAGGGTTTAACTAGGGTTGTTCCCGGGCCGTGTAGCGGGCTCTGGGGCCTGGGCCGGGCCCGGTGAAAAAATGTTGGGCCCGTCCCGGGCCCGGCGTAATTTTTATGCCCGGCCCGCTACAAGGCCCGGTACCTGTCACCGGGCCCACCGGGCCCTTTTGCAAAATAGGTTTTTAATAAGAAAAATTGCGTTCTGAAGCCTCCTTGGAGGATTATTTTATTACAAAAGTTACAATTTAAAGTTCCGCACATGCTTCCAAAATTCTCCCACGATTTTTCACTACTTAAGTTATCTAAGTCGCCGCACCCACTATCGAAAGATAGCCTTCTCGGTATACTTTAACGTTTGCTACAATGGTTCAATTTATCTTAGGAAACGTAGAAATCATTTCATTAGCATAAGGGCTCCTTGAATTGAGACAAGCTGTCGATGTATGAATTAGTCGTGGACTATTAGTTAATGAATGAAAAGTAGATATCCTCCTCCCAAAGATCGAAAATGAATTCAATAAAACAACAATGTTTAATGTTCAAGTCATTGGTATTTATTTTGCAGATGTGGAAGGCAACAGCCTAACTATATATGTAATAAATATAAATGCAACCTAAAATCACATATATTATACACTTAGAATTGTATAGAGCCGATAAACTACGTTTTAGACCTTGTTTCGGGCCGCCGGGCCCGGACCGGGCCCGGGCCGTGTAGCGGGCTCAGGGCCCCCGGCGCCCCAGATGTTCTATATGGCTAGAATGTACATATGTATTAATGGTTGGAGCAAGAGTACATAATAGATTAGAGTAAGAAACTCTTACGCTAACATGTACATATCATGTAAGGTATGCTCGGTTCATTAACTCGAGACCCCCTCCCCAGGTAGCTTCCGGGGGGGGGGGTCCCCACTAACTACACGCTTTCATATAAGCGTGTGTCAGTAGTGAGAGAGAGAGAAGGGGAGAACAGGGCCGCCACCGCCACCCTCCTGGTTGCCCTTTCCTATTATAATTTCCCCAACTCTTTTCCAAATTTTTCCCTATGCTAGAACACAGTCGTATTTAAGTCAGGCAGACCTTAGTGAAGAAGTAACTAGGTAGCTCCTGATTGGCTGTTTTTGAAGCAGCCATCTGCTCATTGGACAGAGCTACCTAGTTACTTCTTCAATAAGGCCTGCCTACTACGACTATGCCTTCAATAAATAAAAATTTGGACCTTCAACAAATACTAAGCGGAAATTTGGCCTGCACTGCACTCAACATCGGGACAGCAACAGCAGAACCTAATCATTTATCCCAACTGCCCTTCTAAGGGCAACCATTTGAGATAGATCTTGTTTCCTTACAGAAACCTAGTACAGAACCCGGGCTGAAGTAGTATCCCAACTGCCCTTCTAAGGGCAACCATTTCGAATAGAACTTGTTGATTCTGACTCCGTCAGAATGACAGCAACAGCTGAAACTATAGTAAACTGAATCTATGCAGAATCACTTATCCCAACTGCCCTTCTAAGGGCAACCATGTCTAATGGAACTTGCTTCCTTACAGAAACCTAGTACAGAACCCGGGCTGAAGTAGTATCCCAACTGTCCTTCCAAGGGCAACCATTTTAAATAGAACTTGCTTACTTACTGAATTCAGTCTAAGAACAGAACCTCAGTCTTCAGTGGCTCCTATTGCAACTATTTAAGCCGTCGCTGGATCTTACGCCTTTTTTAGAAGTGGCTGGCTTTTTGCTGTTGATGTTTTTCAACTATTCTCAGGTATTTGAATACAACAATTCAAATATTGGGACTGCTAACTTCAAGACGCTCAGCAAAGCACAAGCAGTTCAAGCTACTCTATTTTATTTCTTCCTACACAATTCTATAAGCTCCCAACTGCATATTGTCTCCCAGTACATGTAGTGCAAATGTATCCTTACATCGCATTCTGTGAGCTCTGCTCAGAACGTATAACGTATGAGCAACGTTTCCCCTCATAAAATCAATACTCGCGAATGTTGGCTGCATGTTATTATCTTTCAAACACATATATATACATGTACGTTGCAATGCTGCTCTTATTAAAGAACTAGCTATGTAGCTTCTGATTGACTATTTTTGAAATAGCTATTTGTTGATTGGTCAGAGCTACCCAGTTCGTTCTTTAATAAGAGCTATCTACTCAAGGCCTAAGCTGTCAATTCCTCAGCTGTTGTAAATCCAGCTATAGTAGTAATTCACCAGCTATTATAACGACAGTTTCAACGCAAATCATCTTGCTATTAATCCAACTGCCCTTGTAAGGGCAACCATCTGCAATGGAACTTGTCTATATTTAACACCCGTTTAGGGTGCAATAGAACTTGTCTGATTTTAATAGATGGTTGCCAGTTGGGAAATCAATTCTGATATTCCCAGTTACAAATAGAACTTGATCTACGAGGTCTTCATCCTTCTGTGCATCCCTGAAGGGGTAATAGAACTTGTCAACCCTTTCTTGGACACAATAGAACTTGATGTATATATCAGCTGACCCTTCTAAGGGCAGCCATGTTGTGCAATAGAACTTGCAACTATTCGAACTGATTTCCCAGCTGACCTGTCTGGGGTAATCATGACGGGGCTACAGAACATGCCAGAATTGATGGACCTGGTTGAACTTGGTCAACCATGAAAGTTGCCGCTAGGACTTGTCTATTGCCTCCTATCTTGCCTACTCTAGCAGGCTTAAAGGGCTTGTTACATCTACATAACCTTCTTTGGTTTTGAATTCCTTACTGTGGTTCATTTTTTCCAACAGCTCAAGCAGGTTAAAGCTACAACTCAATACTGAGCGGATATAAGCTGCAACCAAGACTGAAATTCATTGCACTTCTGCTAAAAATTTGCCTCCCCTATTGATTGGCGAACGTCTCACACTTTCATTTTGTGGACTTCAAAGTTTTGCTGCTGACTTGTCTAAAGTTACTTTCAAATTCTTTGACTCTACAATTTTTAAAACAAGCCGTTTCTAAACAGATAACATATTTTCCTAAAAATATCAAATTGAATAGCAATTGAGTCAGAAATGGTTACAGAAACCACATTTTCAGTGCTGTTTGCAGCAATCCTATGTCTGTTATGCTTATTAGAGAACTAACAATGCAGCAATAGATTGGACAGTTTTAAGACGGACAGACAAGGTGTTTTCGGATTGGCTAGAGCTTTATCGTTAGTTCTCTTATAATATTTCACTACGCCAGCCTTTACATTCAGAGTCCTGAGCGTCTATGAAAATGCAGTCTACTCTTTCCAGTCAACAATTAATAGTTGGCACAGTTCTGGAATGCTGAGTAAGATCACACTACGACACTTGAAGAAAACTACATACAAATTGCTTGTCTCTATGGTACTATATCAGTTAATGCCTTGTTGAGCTTTATTTCAGTGAAATCAATTTCAAATAATGACGAATTAAAGAGAAAATGTGAAAAACTAATATCAAACAGTTTGCATTTTCCATACACTGAGAGGCTGGTTTATCCATGACATTGTCTGTACAGTGACGTTCAAACGCTGCAATGCCTAAGCACTCCCCGGATACCAGTCGTCATCATCATCATCATCATCGTTCTCGCCACCCTCGTCTTCCAGTTCTTCATCGGTCACATCCTGATCATTTGCATCGTTCCATAGGTCGTCATCATCTTCCGTCGACGACGCCCCACCACTAATGGTATATGCCTGAAATGAAATAAATATCAATTGTTGCAGATATTTTTACAAAGACGACCTTGCATACAGTTACATTTACAGTTACAGTTACATACGCATACAGTTAGCGATAATTAGTAATACTCAAGCTCACCTAGCATTTTTCAAACTCCTTGTGACTATCTGTTATGTCAGCAGCATGGGGTGGGTATATTCAATTACAGTGCTTCGACCCAGCATCAATTATGCTTTGAATGCAGAAGCTTTGTTTGACTACGCTGAAACTTTGCAAGACCGAGAATTTAAAACCTGTCACGAACGGACTCAGAAACACTGCATAATCCCTGTTAACATTTATTAGTCTCTGCTTGATGCAAACTAGCAGCGTAAAGTTTAAATCTATATGTGCAGTAATTAAAAAACGAATTTCTATCTCTAGAACAAATTTCTATTTGAGAAACCAGCTCATGTTAGGTTAAGCAGACTGAAGCAATATTAACTTACTCCCTACTCTTCCCCCATTGGCGAAATAGTGATAAAAGTGGTTCCTGCACCACGCGCAGCGATTGTCGCCAACATTTAGCATGTTGGTGACGCAGGTCTGGCAATGGCGATTGATGGCTTGGCAATAGGGGGTGCAACCGCTCAGCGAGCAATCCGCAGGGTTCTCCATGCAAACCACGCACAGATTAGGTTCTGGTGGAGGTGAAGGAGGCGGCGACGGGGAAGGTTGAGGTGTTACCAAATCGATCACAAGATCAGATTCCACTGGATGATAAATGTCCCAGATCATTTCTTGTTCCTGAAGCGCCGTAATCAGGACAAGCGCGACTACAGTGATATCCGGATTATCATCATTTTGGCACGGCTCATTGACATATTGAGCAGTTACCAAACCAAAGGCGAAGAATGCCACAACGACTTGGATATACATTTTGGTAGAGTTAGAGCGACGAACAGCTAGAGCAACTTCTAACGTTGTGTACAGAAGAATCGTAATGATTTTGGGCAATGGCTTCAGTTCCGTATTTTATTATTATTGTTCAGGTGCAAAATACTTCAGATTTATTACACGCAATATTGTTCAAGTGTTTTCTAATTCTCTTAACATCAGAGAGGTTAGTTGCGAGGTCAGGTTGAAGTGTTTACCGAGACGAAGGTAATTGTATGATATATGGGAGGAATTTTTGGAAAGTCCTATCCAATAAACGTAAATCATTAAAGGAAATCTTAATATTGCTGCTAATATACATAATGACAGTAGTGAGATCCAGTTAACAGAAGGATATATATATATATATCTACTATTGGAAAATTTGATCAGATTAACACCACAATAATTAAGCTTAGTTGTTTTTAGAGTTTTGACCGTTAAGAAAAGCAGAAACTTATTGATTCGCCTTCAAAATTGGCAGCAACCGTTATTTCTTAGAGATTTTCATTTGTTTTTACCTGGATTTGGTTTCTTTTTTTCAGTTTTTATAATATTTTATTCAAACATGTTACAACAAAGACTTGATTTAAACATAGTATATACAACAAAGCACACAACACAAAATTAATTTGAAACTTTCTTCATATAGGGAAGGCACTCAGGACGAAGTCGTCTTTTTCATCGTAGATGACCTGAAATTAAAATATTAGCATAAGTTACACATATATACTGTAGTTTATTCAATGTCCAACAAACACAAGATATTACGCGAAACTAAAAATGACTTATATTCAATTCACCTTTATAATTTGGCTTGGTTTTCCATTAATGTTCTTCCCAATTGTATGCTCAAATCTGTACCAATAAGTGAAAACCCTCCTTTTTGATGTGGGTTTTATCGTGATAATTTTTTATGCATTCTTCAATCAAATAAGCAATATCCTCATTATTGCAGAATTTCCCGGCACGGAAATTTGACAGCTTTGAGTGCTTGATGTAAACGTGCCGGGAAATTCTCATTTTGGCGACCAAATAATGTGCTGAGGAAATTTGCAAATGGTGAAGAAAGTGAATCTAAGTGTTAACTGTTTCGTCATAAACATTTTATTGTTATTGCTCTCAGACACGCCTTGTTGAGATCTTAATTGAGCAGTGCGAAATTCAAACCTGCAAAGGCTCGTATCCAAATTCAAACAACAAAGCCTTAGAAAAACATGGATTAAGCAAGAGGTATGTATTATGAATACCCACCTTAAATATAACGTAGATGTATCATCTCCCTGTAAATGCTTTTAGAAATGCCTTGTTGAAAATCTGATTTAGTAAAAAATTAAGTTTTCAAACATTGAAAATGTCTGAATAAAATAACACCCAGTTTTAATTTTCGCTGTTGACAAAAATTTAAATGCTGGAATTTTTTCCGAAATACAAGAAGCAGCCTACGTTGCAATCACTAATACTTGAAACTTTTGGGAAGGAGACACAAATCTGAACTCAGCTATTCACTCAGTATTATTCTTTCAATTTGATGAGGACACAATGAAAGAAATATATTCCATATTTTCAATTAAAATTTAAAATCTTCAAAACATTATCTAAGAAATGCAATTTTAAATCAAAGTACTTCCAGAAATCAATTGTTCTCCTCGCAAGCAAGCTTTATACGTATTCAAAGTACTAAAACCTTTTCTTGGACTTGTTTACAAATGACTAAAAGCAGTTTGCTGCTTTCTTCAAGAGCAAGATTTCTACTTATTGAAAGTAAAACATGTTATTAGAGTAGGTTGCACACGCCTAAAAGCACTGTTGCTGAAGACTCGTTCTATTTCATATGGTTGCCCTGATGAGGGCAGTTGGGATAAAGTCGATGTGTTCATGTTTTTCATTTCATGATGATGATGGGTTTCTTCTTTAAGTTGATGCCCATATACTATGCATGGCTGTCTCTACATGGTTTCTTCTAAGATGGTTGCCCTCTGTTGTTGACATCCTTGATTGTCGTTTGTAGCTCAAACTAACACAAGAGGTAGCAAGCTCCAACCAATGAAAAGCAGCAATGAAATATAAACAACCAATCAGGGCTCATGCTTTTACATGACTACAATTAGAGATAATATTGAACCTTCTACATGCAAAATATGCTGAAACATGGAAAAACCAGGCACGGCAAGTCAGCATACTGAAATCAAGCAAAGAAAGTTGGAAAATAGCAGGAATTAATTCAAAACAGTTATGAAATTTGTACTAAATCTGCTAATTCTTGTTGATTACAACTGAAATATGACACTATTTCCAAAAGTTAAGCAGTAACCTAGCAAAAATTCGGAGAAACCTCAGAGAATTTAACCGACAATCTTAATTTTGGTAATATTCTACAATCAGTGTGAGAACTAACTTAAAATAAGACAGACAAATTGAGACCTGAAACATTTGCTGCTGCCTTGGAATCATTAGTAACATAATTGTATATTAATGTGAATATTAATAATTAATATATAATAAAGCATTTCATGACCCTGTTCCACTACATATTCTATTCAAAGCGACTAGCCCAGAAGAACAGCTGCTATGTGCATGCTATCCCAACTGACCCTTCTGGGGCAACCAGGTTTGCTTCACAAAATTTCACCATAATGCTAACGGATTTCGCAATAACGCTTTGTCAGCATGTATCTGATTGGCTGAAAATTACAAATGCTTGGTCAGCACGATGCATTTCGCAATAAAACTTTGTCAGCACAAATCTGATTGGCTGAAAATTACAAATGCTTGGTCAGCATTGCAAATTTTGCTTTGTCAGCATGACTTGCCCAATTGCTGCAGTATAAATAGAGCTCCCTTGTTTGGGGAAATCATTTGTGCTGGAATGGAGTTTGCTGAGTGCCCGCATTGCTCTGCTACATTTTCAAGGAAGGACAATCTACTGCGTCATCTCAAATGGAAACATTCAATCGGAAGAGAAGAAGTATGGACTGGAATGAACTTGTCTAGAACGAACTTGTCTGGCATGGTGTGAAATGCTTGCAAACTAACCTTATGAGATCGGCATCGAAAAAGCCGACCACTCGGAGGCGTCTGCTGTACAAAAACCAGTAGCATGTCCAACAGTGTGGAAATAGAAGGGCTAGCGGCGAAAGGCGAACCTGGGATAGCCGGGAAGCTCCACCCATCGCGGAAGTCGTTGGTTGAAAAGTTTGCAAGGATTCCACAGCATTATGTTGCCGAGTGCAGCCATGTCTTGAGTGCCTTTTGCAGTCCTAAGCAGGCTGCATAAGGGATTGACCCTTTGCTGCAGCAGCGCCTTTGTGCGTTTTGCACGCTGCAGCATTTGGCCTAGTGGCAGGAGTCGGCAATCTTCATAGCAGAGGTAGTAGGTGGGAGACCCCTCGCGGCTCTGTGCTCATAAAATTTTAGATTTTTTTCTGAGGAGCACAACTAGCGTTGTACCCCGAACCTGAAGCTATGTCGGAATAGGGTGCTGTCATTGAGGAAAACTTTAGCTAAAAACTTTTTGAAAATTCAAAATAAGCATGTCGGGTGTCATTCAAGAGGAAATTGATCAGAGATTCCAAAAATGTCAAAATTTTATCAAAATTTTAAAATTTTTTAATATGCAAATGAGGCATCGATTTTTCAAAATTGAAAATAAGCATGGGATGTTGGGTGTCATTCAAGAGGAAATTGATCAGAGATTCCAAAAATGTCAAAATTTTTTCCAAAATTTTAAAATTTTTTAATATGCAAATGAGGCATCGATTTTTCAAAATTGAAAATAAGCAT